>JAVQJZ010100644.1:0-13663 GCA_036025355.1 Leiopotherapon unicolor | reverse complement strand
GTTTTTGTTTTTTTGCGTATGCGAGTATTTATATGTGTGAAGGAGGATTTGCTTGTGGGTATTTGTACCCTGTGGTCTGTACATGCCGCACTCGCTCAAGCTCTGCAACTCCACCCTGTGACCCATGCATACACGCACACAACCACACACACACGTGCGTGCACAGAAGCACATCCTCCCACTCATGAGGACTTTTGCCAGAATCAATAGAGGCTTTTTAAGGCCTCCTGCTGTAGTACGAGTCTGAAACTGGAGCGCGGGATCACAAATATGGCAGCCAGGGCCCGGCGTTTGGGACGCGCCCCATTTTAGGCCCGTCTCACGTCACTATTTCCAAAAAAGACTTCTCCATTTATCTTCTCAATAGCTGTGTAATTCAAACAGGGAAACAAAACTTTTTCACTGGCGATATCTTGCATTATATTCATCATTTTATTGATTGTTTGAATTTGTGTATGTATTTCCAGGAATGGACGGATTATAAGACAGGCTGAACTGTGTCAGTTAAGGTCACGTCGTGTCTTTTTTGTAGCTCTTTACTGATTTACAAGAACTCTAAAGTGCTGCAGTCGATCGCAAACTTCACCTGAATGTATTTTGTTCTCTTTCAAGAACTTCTGCCAAAACAGGTCTCCAACTGTGCAGTCATATTATGTTGAAGAAAACAAACAACAATATCATACAAATAGATATCAATAGTAGATTTGAGGATTCAGATTGTGAACCAAAAAAAAACCCAAAACATGATTTGGACATCATCCTGTCTTCTCAATGAAAAATGTCCTGTAATGTTTCTTATCATTCAAACACACCTCTTGGTTGTTCTGAATGTTCTCAAACAATGCAGTATCACTGGTTTCTGTGTCAGTAGAGTTGATTTAATTATATCGGCAGAAAATTATTCTCCATCAGCATAATCCTGTGTGCCTGTAGTTTGGAGCGCCATGGGTGGAATGAGGGATGTGAAAACAATTTTTCATCTATCACGAGTAGTTCAATGTCAGTCTCACTTTAACATCAGTATTTTTGCTTGTCACTTGTTTACCCAAAGTCTCTCCTGACACTGCACCGGCTCAGCTGTGCACACACATACGCACACAAACATCCACACACACACATACGCGCACACACACACACACACACACACATAGACACACAAGGCAGCCCTTAGTACTTTGTCTGAGCTACACTAACAGCCTACAGCCATGCTTACAGGGCATTTCCACAAGGAAGCCAAATCCCCTCTTCTCTCGGCTCACCTGGCAGCGAGAGAAAAAAAAAGACGGCGGAAAACTTTTTAAATGTACGGGTTGGGGAGCAACTTTGACGATAAAAGGCGCATCAGGACGCGAAGTGAAGGGGAAAGAGGCTTTAACATGAGGGGAAAGGGGGGGGAGTTTTCATTTGCAGGGTTTTGGTTGTGTTGGCCTGTGAGTGGGGGATTGATGGAGGATGGAAGGAGGTGGAGAAGAAGGTGGGTGAAAAAAAAGCATGACGAAGGAAACGGAGGAAAGAGGGTGTAGTCGTGTGCCATAAAACGTCCCACTGCCTTTCCCAGGGCCAAGTCCTCGCTCTGTTTCTAATGAACTCATTTATTCTGTTTTGCTGGCTTTACCTCCACCAGCAACAGCACACTCCTGGTCTGCCTCTCTGAATGCTCTGCTTCAGGGTTTGTTGAGCATCTAGGTCTGTCCTATGGCATTACCTTTGTTTACTTAACGCTCACCATCGATCAAATGCAAACCTGAGACTGTCCTCCGCTGGCAAAGGCATTGCTAATTAGCATTTCATTCTAAAACAATGTTGATCGCAAGTGACTGATTAAATTTACTTGCTGTTGATGCATTACTACGTAGCGTGTGAAGCCAAATACAGTCTCTTTCCCTTAAGGATGTGAAGACAGAATCCTTAAAAAAAAGGTTGTTTTTGTGCCCATATATTCTGGTCCATGTCAAACAATAGCAACAAAGGCAAGAACATCAATCGGAGGCACATTTTGTGTGAACACAAAATCGCATTCTGGTTTTGGCCAAATATTTAATCTCTCCTCCTCTTTCTCTCTCTCTCTCTTTCTCTGTGTGTCTCTATCTCTCCCTCCCTCTTTCTTTCTGAATAATATGCCACTGGGAAGTGAAAAAAAAAAAGACTGAGAGCACGGATCCCCACTCCTCCGCTCTTCTCGGCTGCACGTCTGTGATGTCATAATCACTCACATCAAAGGCTGTGCGCTCAACACGGCGACTGTCAGCTTCCCTGGAGGCGTCATTAAAAACGAACAGAGCAAACCGAGCCAGGCCTGACAGAGACGCGTCAAAACTTCCTAACGCGCACGTACGCACACACACAAGTGTGCAGGAGGCGGCCACGCACACGCCCATGTGCATTCAGGTGCACGCACGTATCACAGACACACGCATGCACACACTCACACACAAATATGTAATCAGAAAATCATATATACACTGAAGAAAACGCTCACAATGCATATAATCCTTCATACACACATACAGAAACTCTCTCTCACACACACACACACACGTTAAGGACTGAATATCTTCCTCTTCTGTATGACAGCGTCAAAAATCCCTCCTCCCAGCATGCATGAACAGGAGCTGAGCAACAGAACGAGGCACACGTTGCTTCCAGCTGCATTGTACATGTGAGTGGCAACATCCACAGCATGTGAACATCTGTCGCAAAGCCGCACTGTCGTGATGTACATTCATGATGCACACTCATGTTGCCGTGAGTCCAGGGCCTAATGCAGAGCGTGCACACAAACGTACAAATAGCCCACATCCACCCGCTCACTTGCCCACACACATGGACGCGTACACGGCAAACACACTCGCAGAGGCACGCGCTCATTTACACAAACTGGAGGAAGGACTATAAATAGTATGCCTATGATGCGATGCTGTGTGTGGTATCTCCCTATGGGTTTGTGTGTGTGACTGTCAAAGTGAAGAGAGGGGGAGGCAGTGAAAGGGAGGGGAAGATGGGGGGGGGGCAGAGGAAGAGGATGGATATTTAAAGGGAGGATGGGCTGCGCTCATGGCTGGTGTACCGCCAGTGATAAATAGTACATGACAAGCATGGCAAAGACAGTCAGTCTCCCTGATTTGAAATGAATATAAGACATTATATGTTAAAAATGAGCATCTGTGTTTGTGTATGTGTGTCTGTGCTGAAGTGAATCCAAGATGTGTTTATGTAAGATTTCGCTTCTGGGTCGACATGGCGTTCCCTGTGTAAGACTTACCCCTGGCAGGGTCTTCTGCTCGTGCAATGCATTTTGGGCTTTCAGGGCCGACTCTCTGGCACAGTAGGTGAGGAAGGCACAGCCTGAAATACAGAAACAGAGAGAGACACAGAGAGAGAGAGAGACAATTATGTTATGTGAACAGGGGATGGAGAAGGAGAGACAGCCATGGGAGGGGGCTGCACCAATCACCAGCGAATAGCCAAAAACAACACACGCACACACAGAAACACACAGAGTAAGCCTGCAGCCATAGCTCTGAAACTCTGTCTACACGGCCGCACTGGGAATTTACCCGCGTTTGTGTGTCTGTGCGCCTGCATGTGTTTGTGCACAGTGAACAGTTTTTTCGGCGACTGAACAAACTGAACAAAGCATTCCTGTGTACACAAACGCAACCCACACGCATGCAAAAACAAGACGCAAAAACAAGACCAAAAAAAAATTGCGTCTTTGGAGATGCGACCGTTTGTGCACTCTGTTGCGTGAGTGCCATTCTGCCCGCAAAACACATCCAATCTGACTGAGCTTTCTCCCTGGCAGTTTGAAATAGCAGTTATCCATTCGTCCATCGCACTCCTCTGGCTGCTGTGACAGGGATAGACATTTCCCTGACAGCTTCTCTCTTTCACCACCACCACCCCCCCTTCCCCTCTTCCCTTTCCCCACTCCTCTCCTCCCTCCACCCTTCATTTCTCCGTCTCTCTGCTCCATATGTTCCAAGACTTCCCACAATCCTCGGTTTTGTTAGCACCTGGGCTGACATGTGGGGGTGGAAGGAAGATGGAGACGCAGGAGGCAAGGCAGAAGAAGAAGACGAAGACGAAGCCGTGGGGAACGTGTAAGCTGTTCCCTCGCCACCCCCTGTTGACAGTGAGGCGCACGCCACTGTCAGAGAGCTGACAAACTGTCAATCTGCAGATCAAGGCTAATGATTCATGTGTTTGACAGTTTAATAAAACACTTACAAAGACAATCGCACAATAGGCGCCAGTGACACAATTCAATTTAAGGCAAATATTCTTCATGCTGTACGTGCAGGTGTTTTGCTTGTTTGGTTCAGAATCTGCGAATTTTGAAGTAAATTCAGTTTTTCTTTTAATTGAATTCAATTATACTCTGACAAAGACAAAAGAAAAATATTATCCACGTGGGACAAGGTTTGCACAGTGATGATATTACAGGACATTTGAAGCATTTGGAAAAACAGATTTTTTTTTTTTTTTTGTGAACAAGGTGGATATAAACATCACACTCTGCGTTGCTGTTTTTTGGCTAATTTTTTTCTTTTTTTTCATCTTTTGGATCATAAAATATCCATGCAGGCACTGACAAACTCTTCCCTGCTGCCACGCAACTAACAGGAGCACAAAGAGACAAAAGAACCACAGTTTGTTCTGGCAAACATCAAGGGCTGAGCAGACAATTATCATAGACCCCCTCCCCCTCAGAAAATACAGTGCAGTTTAAAGACAGAACCCCCTCTTATAGCTCTTCCCAGTTGTGCTTTGCTTTGTTCTCTTTTGCATACTGGCGGCTATTTATTGTTGAGGGCAGCACCATGTACTGTATGTAGAAGCAGCAGGCCTCCCATCCTCTCGGCTCCGTGTCTTTAACCCCGGGTCGTCCTGATGGCGGGACACTGGGGAGCTCCGCCTGTTGGTGTTTTTAATTAACGGGCCTCTCTCTCATTAGGCGAAGTGGGAGCTGGCCGCTGACAGCTTGGCTACCTCCTCGTCCTCTCCGGGCCTGTCGTGTTAACGCTACATGCCGGCAACGTCCCACAGGAAATACACGGGAGCCTCTGATTCACACGCCTGACACTCGCTTGCATGTTTGGAGAACACGCACCCACCACATCCAGCGTAATCAGTAACGAACAGAGTATACATCCAGAAATATCATACCACAGAGTAAAAATACGAATATCTGTCAGTGTTTTTGTATTTTTGCATGATTATTACTGACGCATGTAAGTATGATTATAATGTTGTGGACAGATTATTTTAACTACTTTATCTAGATAAGTTAATCCAATAGTCCAACCTTTTTGGTTTGTTATACTCCCACAGTTATATCAGATGAGCTCAAGCATCCCTTTGTCCAAACCTGTTGCCTACAAATGATCCTTAGTTACTACTAATTCACAAGTAGAAATTACAAGAAATTGTAATGCCACCTGGATTCTGCCCGCTCTGAACTTAAAAGGGAAACTTTTAGGTTGTTAAATATAGATACTGAATGTATCAGTACGATAATTTTTCTACAATTTTAAATTGTCGCAGCTGAAACTTGACAAAACACTTGTATGGTAATGTTTTAGCACTCACAGAGATTGGCTAAGGTCAGGGAAAATTTGTGGTCCTGGTTTAATACAGACTTGTATGCCCACCATCTGTGTGCAACACAAAAACGTAGCACTTCCTACACTTGAAAAAATGTTGCCAGGGAACACAATCCAGGCAGCGATTACATTTCCTTGCAAAAAAATGTAACTGGGATAATAAATTAGTTTAGAAATTTCTTGGTTGCTTCATCGACTCCCCACCTCATGTCCTAAATGTGTTTATTTGACATTATTATAGAAGTGGGAGTCGTGTTGTCTTATAACGCGGTGATGCTGGAATTTTAAAAGGGGAAATATTACTTAAAACTGATGCGTAAAACTGAAATAGAAAGTATAATGTAATGCTTAACTACAGTGTATCTTCATAGATACGTTCCACTGTGTACGGAGGTGGCAAACACACACGCATAGATTCTAACATGGTTGCACACACGCACACACTCACACACACATGAAAAGTGACAGTCAACAAACGTTCAATTTATCATCATTGTCACAAGTCAGATGCTGGCAGCGGCTCTAGTATCTGACTAAGACCCATATTGGCCCAGGAGAGAGAGATAAGCTGTTTGTTTCTGCTGTCAATGCTGCCAATTTGGTTTCCCATCACTTCAAATTCAAATCAACAGCAGCGCAGAGGGGATCTGAGAGAATGCGCGTGTGTGCGTGAGACGGGAGGAGAGAGAGCGAGAGAGAGAGAGAGAGGGAGAGATGGGGGAAGAGAGAAAGAAGGGCAAGGGAGCAAAAAGAAAGAGGGGGAGGAGAGGAGCAGGGAGGAAAAGCAGAACGGCAAGGGATGCTTGGTAAGAGAGGGAGACGGAGAGAGAGTAGATAAGATCACCTAGCTTCTGTGAACACCATCCCCCTGTGTCCTACACTCGCTTCTTATCTCAACCGCTGCAGACACCCTAAAGGGACACACACCCACCGAGAGAGAGAGAGAGAGAGAGAGAGAGAGAGAGAGAGAGAGAGAAACAGGAAAAGAGTGAGAGACAGAGAGAGAGAGGAATATGGGGAAGAAAATGAGAGAAGATGAAAGAAAGCAGCAAGGGAATGGTGGAGACTATGAATACTTACTGGTGGGGGAAGAAGAACAGACACAAGCTTCACTGGTGAAATCCACCAACTGTCACCAGGCCTCATTTTAACGACAGCTGTGTTGGACCACATAGAGCTTTGACCTTGTTAACTTTGGGAAACATTCACCCAATGAGCTCTCTTTGCCGAGCTGGGAAACGATGTATATTTTATATCTTTGGGCTGATGTATTTTAGGAGCTGAGAGATCCAACATTGTTTATTTAACTGACCTTCTCATGTTCTCCAAAGCAGGTTTTGTGTGTTTTTTGGAGATGAAACTGAAAATCAGATGTATTATTTTAATTGTTTGATTTTCTTTCCTTTTAAAATCCATAATAATGGTTTTTGGATAGTCTGAGCAGCAAAAAAGCTTTATACACACATTATACTGATATACCATCACTTTAATGTTGATAAGGTTGACATGGAAAGCAGTTTCCTAGATAAAGAGAAACATTTGCCTTCATTTGGTGATTTGTTCTTAGCCACCTGATGAGTGTAAGTCCAATATTCACTCTCCTTTGAAGTCTTTTTTTGGCCTCTTTAGTTGCTGAATGCTTCATAGGTGCTAGCTGGTGCTGGGCAGTGGCTTTTCAGAGCTTTTTCTGCCAAAAACAGCTGCCTGCTGGAAACTACATTGATGAGTGTGGTGAGAGGGAGCCAAAACAGTAAGTGAGTAGGAAATGCAAAAATGTTTTGTAGTACTGAAGGGAACTGCCGAGCTGCGGGATCATTTTGTGGCTTACAAGCGAAACCTTTCACGTACACTTACTGATCATAGCCGCTTTAACTCTTGATGGAAATGTTGTGTTTTATCATTTTTTTTTGTCATTCAAGATAAGAGCCAGATTTAAAGATATTTAGTCCCACCCTGCATATTTTATGTGTAATTGCAGAATGTAAAGATCAATGAAAACTTCCCCCAAAAAAACACAGAGACTGTGACCTGTGTGACCTCAGTGTTATCTGTGGCCCTGAATGGGAGCACTCCATGCAATTCTTCATTAAAACTAATTATGGTTGTACTAAACGTAAAATTACTAATGCATTCCTGAATTAGCGCTTTGCAGCGTTACTAGACACATGAATTACGCTTTACCAGCATGCATTGCCTGGCACCACCCAAGACTAGACAGCTCGGGGACAATGTTATTGCACAGAATTCTCTAATTATCTTGTGCCTATTAATTCAGGGATTGTAAAAGGCTGACATAAAAACTTCCCTCCTCTCACTCTATCCTTTTATTCCCAGCCACAGACGGGGAGAAACTCCCAGTGATCATTTAAATATTTCAGAACATCTTGGTAAGAGCCTAAAAAGAGTCAATAGCATTAAAAAGCTTTATCCACGGCGCAGCTGAAACTCCACGCTGCAGAGCCCTGGAACTCTGCCTCGAGAAACTTTGGCATGAAACTTTGTTTGAGGCTGTCCAATTTCAGTCAGTCAATAGAAATCTCCACGTCTCTCCCTACCTCAGTTCTGTTAGCACTTATCTCTGCCTGAAAGGGTTGACCAAGGACAGCCTTTGCTCAATAAACACAAGAATGTTTTTTTTCTCCTTTTTAAAAGATTGACCTTAAGACAAGACCGGTCTGACTGGATTTTTGTGAGTGCTAAGGCTTAGATAACGCTTTTCAATTCACTCTTGAAATGGGTCAGAGTAAAGACAAAAATTCATGACTTATTGTGTTCAGAGAAATGGCGTATAAAGCCTTGGTCTTTTAGTCATATGGTGACAACGAGTACCACTGAGTGCGGAAGAGGAATACTAATAAGTGTTGAATTAAGAGAGTCTCTGATTCAAGAACGATACAGTTGTCCTTGCTCTGCTGCAACTGGGACACACAGTATGAGCCATGTGATTGTTACTATTCATTCAGCATCTTTTTCAAAACACCATGAAATGAAATGAGAAAAGTTAGCAGTTGCGACGCATTGAATTTTACCTCTGAAAATAAAATCTGCACAGCTATTATAACCCTGACCTATGTTTTTTAACTCCTTTGGATCTTATTCTACAGGTTGAACACGTCTAAGCGCCTCGCTGGCTCTGTGAAAAAGGTGTCTTTATAGTCCAATACTCATATATATTGTTTTGAATTAATTAAAACTGCAGACTGGTCTAAGTTAAATATCTGCACCAGGCATCAAAATGAAAAAAAAAACCCAGACAAGCCCCCACACTTTTGGTTCTGAGAGCAACAGTAATTCAATAAAGTGAGCAGCAGTCGCTCATATCCCCTTCACCTTTGCTGACCTTTCAGATCATTACTCACAATGGAAAAAAGAGACAGAGGATAGAGGCTATTTTAGGGGACATGGCCAAGGTCTCCAGGAACACTCCAACTTTCTCCCCGTATCATCTTAAAATCTTTAATTGGCAGCTGTAAAAGCCTGATTAAATAAAAAAGCACTCTGAAGCCCACAGTACGAGCACTGAGAACTGTACTGTACACTGTGTGACGGGGGAATGTCAATTGCTGTTCAGAGAACACATCCACTGTGTAAAACAGGCCTTAAAAATTCAGGAGCTGTTTCAGGGACTAATGAATGCCGGTCCTAAGTATGATATTATTTCAGTGGAGTGAGGCAGAACTGTGGGGCAATATTATGAAAGAGGAGGTGAATTCATTTATAATGGAGTGTAATAGCAGTGCCAGCTCTCCTATAGGCGACTATATGCAGATCCCCTAGTCCTTTCTTCGGTGGTGGGGGCAAGAAGAATCTGTAATGTAGAAACACGCACTGAGCACGCCACTGAGGAAACTGGAGAGCAAGAAAAGACAGAGCAAAAGTTAATAACCAGGTGATGGATGAAACTCAAGGGGACAGCACTACTGTATATCTGCTGGATTTTTTCCAATTCTTAAAAGTGCAGGACATAGCAATTTAGAACAATAGTGGCTCCAGTTGTAACTAAATTACTCTCTGAGATGAGGATATGAAGATCGTCAAATAAAAGTTATTATGCTGTATCCCGGGTGAATACTGATTTCTGATTGACTGGGGGGTGTCAAATAAATTTTAATAACTGGGCATTTCCTGCAAAACTGTTATATCGTCATGCCAAATTAATGTGCTCTGAGGGTTTGAATGCTACTTTTCAGCAACAACCTGAAAAAAAGACTGAATAAATCGCCCAAAAACATTACCAAAAATGAGTGGGCAAGTAGTGTGGGAATAAAAATAACCTGATTTATGACAATGAAAGCTTAGAAAATCACTGACTACTAGCTACCTGCATATTAAACTGAAATGATTACACACCACTCTTCTGTCTCTGCACAGAGGGAAAAACAACTGAACAAGTGAAGACCAAGAGAGGTGGATGTGGACACCCTCTATATTAAAATGCATGCCGTAATCCAGAGTTTAGAGGTATTAATAGCAATTTTCTCACACACTTTCACATTACAACCATAGATAGATTTTGACAAAATAAAAGCATAAAAGCAAGAAAGACTTAGTCGCTTCAAATGGTGTGTGTGTGTGTGCATGTGTGGGAGTGTGTGTGTCTGTGTGTGTGTGTTAGAGTCCCTGAAGATAACAAGTCCCATCTCTCGCCCTGCTTCCCAGAGTGGCTGTCTCTAAGCTGTGCTAATCGATTGGCGAAGGAGGAAAAAGGGCCAGCTTTAATGTGTTGCATGTGAAGGATTTACTGGAGAGCAGAGCCACTGAATCAATGGCGTAGAAAATGCATCATTAGGATAGTGTCGTCCCCTCACGCCAACCACCAGCCCTCCCCGACCCCCACCCTCCACCCCTCCACGCAGTCCCTTGTGGGTCGGGACGGACAGCGCACACAAACACACACACACACACACACACACACACACACACCTATGTACACACACACACACACACACACACACACACCTGACACTAGGCTTACATGTGACGCTTGGGCTCTCATGCCACAAAGCAAAATATCTCCTGAAACAACACATGCAACATAAATGCTTAAACACACTCTCATACACACACTTGCTCAAAGTGCCCCTGACGGTAAAAACATACTCATAAGGAGTGGCGAGAGCTGTCCCCAATATCCAGGCAAACGATTTGCCTCATTCTCATCCTACCTCAGCCCTTTTGTCAGGAAATGTTTGGGACACCCAAATTTAGCTTTTCACAATATGAATTATTAAACGTGGAATGACTCCTAAGATGAACCAATAGTGTTCTACGTTCCAGGTCTGACACTCTGGGAAATGTATTGATGCTGACTAATATCTCAATTTACAACTGATGGATAGAGTTTTTTTTTGTTAAAGCAATTTAATGCCAAAATTACAACTGCTCAGTGCTTCATTTGGGAACTTTATACTTGGCAGAGTGGAAAAACCTCTGAAACAGTTTTTAGACCATCATTGAACACTAAAACTCTCCTCTGAAAATCAGACAACACAGCACTTTAGGCACCTCTTGCCTCATCTCTTCAGTGATTTGGGTTGCTCTTGTGTACACTGGGCTTTGGAAGACAGAATAGAGTAGCCCAGTACGCCCACAAATTACGTCCATATTGGACGATTCTGAACCTCGTGATAAATGCCTGATGCAAACGCTCATTACCAACACAGAGAGTAGTGCACCCGGGGGTGACAAGCACGGGTGTGGAGGCCGGGTTTATTGTTGGGCACGTAGCACGCCTAGCTTTCATACACAGGAGCAGCGGTCACATGAAGGAAAATAACTCTTAGAGTCATTGGACATTAAAAAAAGAAAAGAAAAGAAAATGTTGTCCATAGGTGGGTTTGCATTCACCTGCTTGCATGCGCATTTTCAATCTGCACACAAAAACCTGAGTGGAATTGCTGGAAATCTGAAAATAAATTTGTTGAGACAAAGTGAAATGGAAACAGGCAGAAAAAGGCTGACAATTCATTGTAGCCAGACCGTGCCTATGTATCTATATGTCTATAGATAGATAGATAGACAGACAGATAGATAGACAGATAGATGGATGTTGGGAGCATGTTGTGTCAACAGAAAGGCGAGGACCTGGCAAAGCTGATTAATCAAAAATCCGTCGGCAGATGAATCATGTATCACTAAGAAGACAAAGTGCTTTAATTCTGTCATGGGAGTGGTCCCATGTCTCGTCTCCCCGGTAAAACACTTACAGGATAAACACTCCCATTAATATTCCTCTGTGCACTCCTCTCCTCTCCACTCCACTCGCCTCTCTTCTCCTTTCCTCTCCCTGTCCTATTATCCTGCCTCGGCGGACATCCTGTCCTGTCCCGTCCGCCTTGCCAACCTGCAAGATGGAGATGAGAGGACGATCCAAACGCAGAAGGGGGAACATGAATCATTACACTTCCTGTTGTTGCGCGCCGTCCGGGGAAGGAAGAGAGAGGACGCCCCCGGGGCTCCGATTGATTCCGGAGACTTAATTGGGTTTATTAGCCAAGATGTTGGGCCCCGCGAGGAGGCTCCCAGAGGCCGCCGAGTCTCCCCCCCCCCACCCCCATTCCCACTCTTCTGAAGGAGAAAGCCTGCGTAATTGTTTTCCCTCCATCTTCTGTGTCATTGTCAGATGGGTCCTGCGGGATTATTAGCAACCCCAGGTCCCTCAATAATTCATCCAGAGCTATTTATACACAGATGGAGAGTCCTCTAAAGTCTCCCCCAGTGAGCTTATCTGACGCTTAGACAGACAGACAGAGGGAGAGAAAGAGAGAGAGAGAGAGAGAGAGCGAGCGGCGGAGGGAAACAGTGCTACAAAGGGAAACGCAAGAGAGAGACAGAATGAGAGAAAACGGGAGAGACGTACAAAGAGAGTAAGACGGATGGAGAGAGGCGGTCACAAAAAGGAATGCAAAGACAGGCAAAGTGAGCCTGACAGCGTATAAAACGGCGAGAGCGAGAGACAGCCGCGTTTTAGGTAGACACAATGACAATGTTGCTGGTGTGCATTGAGTTTCAAGGTGAAACTCTCTCGTCTGCTTTGCCAAAGTGAACAAAAGCACCGTCCCGGGAATAGCACACCACCACACAACACACATTAATGGCTTTTAATCTTCCCCCCTTTTTCCTCCATTTAACACAATTAAGATGTTTGCAAAGCTAACATGGACCACTAGTCGCTATAGGAAGGACAGATGAAAGACATTTGGGGATTTCCATATGCAAAGTAAACACAGTTATCCGTCCTTTCTAACGTGTCAATGCGTAAGACCAACAAAACAGCAGCCAGCCATTTCTTAAATCACCTAATGATTCAAACAAAACATTAACACATTTGCATATTAACATTAGCACATTAAGTAGCTTCTAATCCCAAACAGATAGTGGCTGGGCTACAGGAGGCTGCGCGACTGCATGCTTTTAATGGCTTTGCAGATACCTGTGTCTCTCCCCACCTGCAAGTTGTGGGGACATTTTGTTGTCGTCAGACTAATGAAGCCTGTGGCGCACAAAGTTGATTTTCAAAGTCCCTTTGTTGGCACTCCAGCCACAGATAATTATATATATTCATCCCCTTTGGCAGTCACTTTTATCCAGCTCATTTAGAAAGCCTGGCTTCCTCTTGGACAAATTGGGACATTGAAAGGCAGATTGGAGTGATAGTTTTTATATTTTGCATCGATGGCACATTAATCAGGGCAACTATAGCTATGGGACAAGACTTGCTTAAACACCCTGTGAAAAGCTGGCCATTTGTCTGCCGCAAATAGCATCGCCGAAGTTATGTCATTATCTAGAATCCATTCTTTCTGTCTGTATAAATGGGAAATGTCTTGTGCTGTAAATCCATAATGGGTCAAACATGGGAGCTTTATGTGTGGAACATAACAGCTGAATAATTTACAGATTCTGTAATAAACAGTAAACAAAGCAAAATAAACACAATGTTCTTTTTTATTTACAAGCCTCACTCAAGTGCAAGTGGAATGAGGGAGTGTCACCTGAACACAACATTTATTTCAATTAATATGATAAAATAACTTTAGTAAGACTTTGTTGCTCAG
>JAVQJZ010100613.1:0-13938 GCA_036025355.1 Leiopotherapon unicolor | reverse complement strand
TTTTATTTATCAGATGAGAGCCTACTTCTGGTGAATAGTCAGATCAACAGAGAATTAGCATACAGAAGAAACTTACATTTTTAACTTGTATCACAGAGGATTAAATTACAGAGGGACATAACCTTTTACTTTGACATGTATAATCTATGTCCATCCTCACACTGGTCCTCTGCATATTTGCATGACATACTTTACATACCTGGTGTCTGTGATGCCGTGTCTAGGTCTCCATCACTAAAACATCACTCACTTCCTTGATCAAAAGTGCTGATACGTGAGAGAGACTACTTATTGTTCACAACACACTAGTCTTTTACGTCAATAATCAGGAATATCAGGATGTTCATTGTGCAGTTTGGCTTTACTGCGTCATTAGTATGTATTGTAAACCAGGTTATTATTCAATAAGTAAATGAATAAAGTCTTGTTTAAGCATTTGACTGTTTTGACTGTGTGATTTTGTTTGTTTGTGTGCAGCTAGGTCGCAGGATGGCTGAGCTGCCGGTGGACCCCATGCTGAGTAAGATGATCCTGGCCTCTGAGCAGTAAGTCTCCAGTCTGATACTTGCATAAGCCTTCACTATATAGTCTTTTGTCAGGATGCACTACCTACCTAAGTACTGCATGAAACATCAGCTGCGTTCAGTTAGAGACACTGCTTGTCTGACACATCAAACTCATCCAGGTTTGTGTTAGTCCACTTCCTCTCTGTATATCTCTCTCTTCATTTATTATATTTCTATATTTTTTTCTAATGTCCAATGTCATTTTTTCTGTCTCTGCCATCTTCCAGGTACAAGTGTTCAGAGGAGGTGTTGACGATAGCGGCCATGCTGTCGGTGAACAACTCTATTTTCTACCGTCCCAAAGACAAGGTGGTTCATGCCGACAACGCCAGGATGAACTTTGTGGTGCCCGGTGGAGACCACCTAGTGCTGCTCAATGTCTACACACAGGTATAGACACAGCCGGACCACAGCCGTTAGACTTGAAAATCTGTCCAAAAGCTTGCGTTTCTAATTTATTAGGTACACCACCAAATCCTCACATTTTCCTTGACTTGGTGTGCATATATTTGGTGTATACGTAGTTAAGATGTTTGCTTAACCGCTCTTTTTTTAGACAGTTTACTAGTTAGTGCTCAACACAAATTTTAAGATTATTTGTAAACATGAAATATATTTTAATCAGTTCTCTGTATAAACACTGGCTTTAAAACCAATTTAATATGCTTCTTAACAGACTAAAGTGAAGCATTCAAATGTTTGCTAATTAGCACTTCAACTACAACTAATGGGAGTATCATTAACAGCATTCAGCACCATTGTTTTGCAGATATTTGGTCATAAACCAAAGTACTGTACAAATCGCAACACTGACCTGATGGCGCAAAATGAAAAGTCAAAAGATCATCAAAGTTATCTTTGTTCATCCTGTACATGTATATACCAAATTGCATTACAGCTCATCCAGTAGTAGAGGTTGTTCATATCAACCTGCTGGTGGTGCGACCAGACCAGATCAGTGTTTTGCCCGGCCTAGGAGAAACCAAAGCACAACATAAAAAGTGTATGACTCCCAACCACGAGCGCAGTCCAACAGAAGATGTTAGGTAATACAGGCATCAGGGAGAACATGGCAAAAATCACAAACAAAACTATCTGGAAATCAAAATTCACTAACTTACCTAGTTCACAGCTGTATCTATGCCCTTGCTGTGTCCAGACCCAGGGGTTGAGAAACCCGACTTTTACAGCACTCATAGCCTCATTAGCTATAAGTTCCTGCCTGTGTTGCTAACTGCACTCACGCTGTCTTTGTCCCTCAGTGGTTGGAGAGCGGTTACTCCACACAGTGGTGCTATGAGAACTTCATCCAGTTCCGCTCTATGAGAAGAGCCCGGGACGTCAGGGACCAGCTGGAGGGTCTGATGGATCGTATTGAGGTGGAGGTCGTCAGCTCCAAGGGGGACAGCTTGCCCATTCGCAAGGTCAGTGATACTGAAAAATAGCACCAAAGTTTTCTGTATTTCCTGACACAAACATGGAATCGCAACACTGGTAATATAATATAAAGTATATATTTTACTTACTTACATGTCTATGTTGTGCCTCCATGTGAACACAGCCACTGCTTGGTTTAGCCACATATGGTTTTAGTCCCCAAGGCGCTTGAATGAACCCACCCTCTTTGCTTTTTTTTGCTTCAGGTTACTGCTGTTGCAAAAAAGTTGTGATGGAAATCTCTATTCTGTAAAAAGAATAAAATGGACAATAATAATAATAATTTTTACTGGAAAACATCTCTCATCGTAACTGTAGTTAAGCATACATTGATCCTTCAACTTGAATTTTATATTTTACTCTGCCTGCCTTCATTTGGAGGTGAGAGGGTGCCCTTTGATATTACTCATCTCTTCCCAGGAATATTTAAGGCAGGTAGATGCTGAAATTTCCCTACTGTGGGATCAATAAACTATCTTATCTTATCTTCCTGTCATTAGGGAGTTTAAAAAAAAAGCCAAAACAGTATATATTTCTGCAAACTGAAAACAAAACCTGCAGGAAACCTGAATCTCATCAATGAACAGAGGCTGTGTGATAGCTTTCTCATATCAGGTGCCGTGTGTGTTGTGCACACACCCCCTTAACTACTCGAGATAAGCAAGGGCGTTTGTTTTCTTAGTCGGGTTACACCTTTTTTCATGACATGCTGCCTTTGTCACAAATCGTGAAATCAGATAGGCAAACGCAATCCCATAAATCATTTTGTTGTTGTCAGTTTGAGGTGCAATAAATAATGAAACAAACAGAACAGAAAATGAGCCACTTCAGGGGATTTTATTGCGTTTATTTCTTGTTTTTATTTTTATTTTAATATAATTTAGATATTTATTCATATTGTGGCTTTTGTAGCATGAGCCAAGGGACACTGATGTCTCTGATGCTGACATACAAATAGGAATGTGAATTAGTCATTTGAAAATGTTTATTCTGTTTTAAGGTGAAACGACAAATGTAAATTTGCTTTTCTCACCACATGACTACTGTGTGACAGATCTGTCTTTGAGCATTAGTTTTGTGAATGCACTCAACACCACCTGGCCTACATTTACTGCAGGTGTGAACAGTCCATGTGCATCTGTGAAAACAGGATTGGAAAACGGGTCTGAATGTCGGCTGGTATCTGTGAGAAGATCCAACACGAAACCCACATTCAGTACCAAAGTCCTGAACAACTTGTCATAGCCTCAGCTTCATATTCCAGTTCCAGCATTAATTTCCTGCTTTCTGATGCCCTGCTGCTGTTCCTGTGAATACTACACTCATTCCTACTAGCACTGAGCCTGACAGTTATTATTTGCAGTTGTTCACGGCATATAAATTAGTCAGCCCCTTTTATTCTGAAGGTCAAAGGTACATACCATGCTTTTCAGATAAGATACAATATAAGTCAGAGAGAACTCAGTTCATTTGAGTAAAATTTCCTACAGTTATTTGGTTCATAAAAAGCTTCGAGATGTTAAAATTTAACTTTGGTGTAGGAGTCCTGAATTTGTTTGTTGCTCCACGCAAAGCTTTTCCTCCCTTTGTCCCTCTCCCAGGCGGTGACGGCGGGATACTTCTATCACACAGCTCGCCTGAGCAAAGGCGGCTACAAGACAGTGAAGCACCAGCAGACAGTGTACGTCCACCCCAACAGCTCTCTGTTTGAGGAGCAGCCCCGCTGGCTGATCTACCATGAGCTGGTCTTCACCACCAAGGAGTTCATGAGACAGGTCGGCTCGCTCAGGATTTGACTCTGCTTACCTATAAATAGTCGTATAAATCTCTCAGATATATGCAGGGTTGGTAGTTGTAGTCTGTTTGTCAGATGTCTGCTAATGTGGAAGACAATAATTAAACACACAAAGTTACTGTTTAATATGTAAACAACAGTCACACCTTCCACTATGAAAACTTCAAACTGAGAATTGCTTATGAGTATGAGACAGCACTCTGATAAGAAAGCGTGGCGAGTGTTCCTGTTCAATATTTAACTGCATAGACCTGCTGAATAATCTCTGTCTTCCTACATGCAGGTGATCGAGATAGAGAGCAGCTGGCTGCTTGAAGTGGCTCCTCACTACTACAAGAGTAAAGAGCTGGAGGACAGTAGCAGCAAGAAGATGCCTCGCAAGCAGGGTAAAACAAAAGAGGAGCTGGGCTGAAGAGAGGACCAAAGCTCAGGGGACAGATGGCAAAAAGAAACTCTCTCCGCTTCTCAGGGCAGGGTTAAAGTAGATTACTGTGAAAGTTTGGAAGTTGTGTAAAAATAAAGAGGAAAAAGTTAGGAAACTGCTGTTTGGTATAAAGTCAGTACCTAAACAGCTACATGGTTCAAGCCTGTCTTCATGTGACATAGTTTTCTGCTGTAGCTTGATATGGCATTTTTCACAGTGCTCACACAGTATCAGCAATCAACATGCTCAATCTGGACTGAAATTTGGCTGCACAGAGAAGCCCGACACAGCAGGCACGCATGGAGAAGAGATGGGTCGAATGAGAAGTGGGTCACAACCTCACCGGTTTAATCATAAACTGCATGCGTCAGCGGGACTACAGCAAGGAAGCATTAATGCACTTGGAGCTGAGTTTCCCGCATAAACAGAAGAAGAGCAGACTCACGGGGTGGAGTTTTCAGCTCACCGACAAACTAAGACCTTTTGTCTTTGGTTTGCTTTACAGGTGATTCTGAACCACCAGACTGTATATTTTCCTGAAATAAAGGGGCTTTTTTTTCAGATTGTGCATTTGTAAAAGCAACATGCTGTCAAAGTGTAAAAATTGACCATTACTGAAACTGATTTCCGAAGAATGTGTTTCACTCACATGTGAGAGGCTCCTTATCTTGTTTATGCTCATTTTTCTATGGCAATAAAGTTTTACAACCACTTGTTTTTGTCAGTCAGTTTAATGCTATGTGATTAGTTATCACAGTGATAAGTATTACCTTTCAACATCCGCTCAGGGTTTTGTTTTCTGTTTTTTTACTTCATCAGGAAGTTCACAGTTCTTCAACAAGTTATATTTAGCCACAGTGTTTGAATTATTATCCTCTTGTCAAAGTATATAGGTCATGCTACAAGTTAAAGTGCAAGTTTGGGCTAAAATTTTCTACTATAATATCTAAATATTTTACAACATCCCTGATTGTGCATAAAAAGCTTTCAAGCCCCATAAAAAATACAAATATTTTTAAGACATCTGTTTTTGTAGCTTGAAATATCACCTGTGTGTAAGAGTATTCAGAATATGTTATGCTGTATGCATCCTTCATGGGAATGCTGACTTTAAAATCCCTTTAGGGGCCCTTGTGTGGCGGCATGTTTTTCTTACAGAAGCAGTGACACATCAGTCCGCTTGAAGAAGAGCTGTCTGACAAAGCAAACAAAACTGTTCGGTGTGGTGTCGTTTGTTTTTTGTAATGCTGCAATGAGTTCTGCCTTTAACGTGCATTGTATTGTTGTGAGTCGTCGCCTCATTAGAGCTGTTTTCTCAGATGCTGAAGGGAGTAACCAGAACCTGTGTGGTGAGAAAAGGTTGAGATTCGTACCTGTTCACATTTGGGCGGTGAACTCAAGAAAGTGACATAAGTGTGAGAGAGGTGGAGGTATGACAGGTACGTGACGTGTTGACAGTGCTCTTGTCTTTTTGTGCAGCGTCACTGGAATTTTCCAAACAAGCACTATTTTTCTCTTCTTGATTCGTATCACACATGCAGTAACACAGGGCAAAGAAATGCTCATGTGCTCCTCTACCATGTGACCCTTCTTGCCACTGACACCGTATCTGATACTCAACACAGCACAACACAGGATGGGAAACATTAGTCAGATTCTGAAGTTGACTGATAAGAAAATTCAGCCGTGGTCACCGGCAGAGCTGCCTCTAAGTAATACTATGATACCAGTGGGATACAGTTTACAGACATGAGAGTTATCTAAGTAAATGACCTGATTATCTACATATTCCAGACAGAAAAAACAGCAGCACTGGCTCACTACAGCTGGTCCAACTGGTCTGACGAGAGAAGAGAAAGAGGGAGGGCGGGAGGAGGGTTCAGAGGAGGCAGTGCTGAGTTACAATTAGAAAACAAGATCTGAGGAAATACACCAACAGAAGAGAGCAGGGACAGCAGGCTGACCTCCACAGCATAGCTCTGAGTTTCATTCTTTCTCAGTAATGAAGTTTGGTGATGTGCAACTTTTCACTGCACTCGGCACTCAACGGGATTATTCTGCTGGTGGCATTATCTCTGACGACGTGATCCGACAGTCACCTACCTCAGCAGGTCAGTGTGTGCACGAACATAGTCAGTATAATTATTATTAGATTTTTTTTCTCTCTTAGCTGGAAAACTTCTCCAGTTTTAAAGGCGTTCATTGAATCAGCTGCTTAATTGTGCGGCTCTTGCAGGTTAAGAACTCTGAGTTAATGACTGACTCTGTAAGATGGACTGGTATGAGGGCATGTTTGTGATGGAATTTGAAAACAATGAAGCCCTGTCACACACACACGCACGCACATACACACACCAATGTCACCCTTGACTTAGTTTTACTTAACAGCTTTCAGGCCACTAAGACAGCATAAAATTTCTCAGATCTGTTTGAAGTCCTTTCAGTTTGGCTTCTCTCTAAGGATGGTTTCTGATGATTTCGGAGAAGTTAAGCCTGTTAAACAAATAGAGAAACTCATTATCAAAATAATATAGAAAATCAACAGATAGCCTTTTAATACAACGAGGATGTTAGATAGCAAGAGATTAGAAATTATTGCTTCATCATCATGACACAGCAGCGTTGGCTGTGCAGGTAAACTCCAGTCTGTTTCCTGCTCTGATAGCTTCCTGGTGCCAGTAAACTCATCCCGACTTTAATTTTCCACAGCTCCTGGTGGAAGACTGTGAATCAGACTCCCGCTCCCGGCACTCTACCTCCAACATCCAGCCCTCCAAACATGAGCGATGATGGGGGCAGGCGCAGGCCCGAGGGAAGCTGGAGCCAGGGACACGGAGACGGGCTGGCCCCTAACGTCAAACCCAAACTGGTCCAGAGGGAGAGGAGCAGCAAGGAGGAGCAGTGGAAGAAGGAAAAGCCCGTAAAAGTAAGGAGGTCGAGGAGCACCGACTCAGACAGGGCGGAGAGAGGCAGGGGGAGAGAACGGGACAGGCACCATGCAGAGAGGAGGCAGCGCGGGAGGAGCGAGGAGGCCCGGGGGCGAGACAGGAAAGAGGGCGAGAGCGACCGGAGGAAGGTGAAGCCTCCTGAGGACGACGTGGAGGACACCGAGTGCGCTGTGTGCTTCTGCACGTATGACAACGTCTTCAAGACCCCAAAGCTGCTGGTGTGCGGGCACACCTTCTGCCTGGAGTGCCTCGCTCGCATCAACGTGACCTCCCCCGAGCTCAAGACGCTATCCTGCCCCGTGTGCCGCGAGCTCACCGAGCTGCCCCACGGCCAGGACCTGCCCCGCCTGGGCAACAATGAGGACATCATAGGAAAACTCCCGCCAGACATGCAGAGGGCACTGTCCATCCGCTTCAAGCGCAGCAAGGGCAAACTGCTGCTGAAGAACCCTCCACCCAGCAGCCCGACCAAGCCTAACTTCCTCACCCTGCCTAAAAAGACTCCCGATGGCCAGGCGCCACCAGGTGGTGACCTCCACTTGAGCACAGTGGAGCAGGGGATGGTCCCAACCACGGAGGTGAACGTCGGCAGGCCTCCGAACAGGGTCAGAGGTCGCCTGCGCAGGTTGTTCCGCTCTGATCAGTGCTACTACGCCGTGGTGGCGTCCATCATCACTATCACCGTGGCGCTCATGCTGGTGGGGATTCTGGCCTTTGTGATCATACCGAATGTGGTCATTCACAGGGGGCCTGTTCCCTCAGTGAACCAAACACATCACTCCCCGGGTTCTAACGCTGATGAACCCTGAAGGGGTGGGGGGGGGTCACACAAAACTTGTTGTGACTCTCAATGATCCGTTTGTCTCCTTTCCTTCCTCTTGGTGAAAATAAAACTAACCACTGGGACTCGTTCCAGCCGCCTCACCAGGAGTGAGGCGAAGAAATGAAGGAAAACAAGGACAGCAGCATTTTTTTAAACAAAGGGCACATGGACTAAAAGTTGCACATGAAGGAAACAGGCCAAACTTGCGTGTTTTTTTTCTTTGTTATGATCACTGTGAAAACCAGAAATACTGTGTGTGTGTGTGTGTGTATGCGTGCGTGTGTGTTAGGAAACAGTCCATAAAGATTAATAAGCTGTAAATTTTTTAATGCACTAAACTCTGTGATGAGGAGACTTGAGTATCTTCTGATTGCATCGGGTCGATTTCCATAACCAGTCAGGGTTTCTAGTTCTTACAAATTTTGTGTAAAGAGAAACTCACTGTACAAAGCCGGGGGTGAGTTATATATTTGTATAGATTTTGTCTTTTCTCCCCTCATATGAATGGACTTTATTCTCCATAATACCATCAAATAAAGCATTTGTTGAGAATACAAAAGCTCATTGTTCAGTAATTTATTTATTCAGCATTTATATAACCTGATCTGCATTCTTTCATGTTATTTTGAACTTGAATAATAGTTTGCTTTTCACTGCTCTGAGCTTTTAATATATGCTGGCCTGTAGTGTAGAGTTGACTTCCTTTCCATTTTCCTGACGCAAGTCCTGTGCTGAGTTAAAACAGATTTGTTGCAGTTGACTTTGAGAAACCTGCATGGCTTCCTCAGACACCTGATACCATCTAGTGGTGTAAACAGACCAGTCAACATGGTGGCTCCACCACAGTAAATGTCCCCTCAGCTGTGCCTCGTTGGCTCCTGAGGCCACCGGACCAGTTTGACGGCACCAGTCACTTTGCTTACATGCCATTTGTTTTTTTGTCTCTGGCTCACTCACTCAGAGGGTTCAGCTGGGAGCTCTGACAGTGACACCCCATGTGTGATGCGCCAGTGGCGTGAAATGAATCACAACAGTGCATGATGACCAAGCTGCATGAATGGCATGAAATGAATGAGCCCAAATTCAAAGTCTGTCTCTTATGCTGTTTGCTGCTTCCGAGTGCTCAGTGGCTTAAGAAACGTGGATAAATGTTGCATACTGTGCTTAGATACTGTGACTGTGTGCACTCATCACCTACCTCCTCCTTTAGACAATAAGGAAAAGTTACTACTCAAGTAGCCACAGAACTCAGGTACTTGCACTGTATTTGCACATTTCCATTTTACACCACTTTGAAAGAGGGGCTCTTGTACAATGAGCTCACTCTTGTAACTTGGTGCAACATTTCAGCATGCAGGACTTTTCCACCACTGCCTCAGGACACACCCACCTGTGCCCCCCTCCCGGAGTGTCGAGGCAAATATGGTCGCAGGGCGCGTGGACAGAGACCCTCCCTCCTCCTGTGATTCACTTCTTACGCAGATGAGCTCTCACACGGCGCAGCCCCGCAGCATGGCCTCCGCTCCCTCCGCCTCGGCCCTGTCCGCTGTCCTGCGCTGTCGGAACATTTGGAGCAGGAGTCCGCAGACCGCGCGCGCCTCCGCTCCGCCCGCCGAGCGCGCGGAGCCCGCGAGGGGAACTTTCCTCCGAGGGAGCCTGACTGTGGCCTACATGCGGGGGGAGAGAGACTTCAGGGAGACTGATCAATTATGTCACCCGAGACTTTCGCAACCGTCGGGCCACGTGCGTCCAGCCGCGCCAAACCGGGTTCTGCACGCACTGGCGCGTCAGCTGGCGCGCGCGCTGACCTGTAACGCGGCCGGCTGTCACGTGATCCACGCGCTGAAATGGCAGACACACGCCGCGCACATCTGCGGAGCGGCGCGTGCTAGTCAGGACGACGGGAGACTTCAGGCCGGAGCCTTCAAAGTGTCCGTGAAGTGTCCGCGCGCGAGGGAGCACGCGGGGGAAACGGCGTCTGTCGCGCGGACCGGCTGGCCCGCCGTGAGGAGCAGCTGTCTGTCTGTCTGTCTGTCTGTGAGTGCGCTGCTGAGGCCGGATGATGCGTCGCAGCATCACCTGGACCACACACACACAGACGGCGGCCTGCAGGTGAGCTGACTCAGGAGACACATTATTTTATTACAGTTATTGCATGAGGTTATTTTATGTTTTCCTTTTTTCAGGCACATGGTCAGATCCACAGATCTACAGGCCACACCCGCAACAAGGACAACTTCTACTCCGGACAAAAGCTCACAGAGGACAGACCAGATTGAGAGTCCAAGGCCTCAGCACCCAAAATACACACTGTGATTCACCTTATTTATTGACTTTTACTTGCCTTTCGCAACCCACAATGCACATTTGGACTTGACTCTGAGCAATTGGAGAAAAAAAGAGAAAAGCTTCAAAGCTTTGCACTGCCTGTAGTCATCAGCCCTCCTGGTGGATAAATAAAATGATTGCAATACATTTTATCTTTAGGATTTTACTCTGAATGTTTGGCTCAACGTTGTGGAGTAAAAGTATAAAAAGATCAATCGAAACAAGTCTGAGGAAACAAAGTTACAAATGTGGTGAACTGTATACATTTGTACGTCTTTCCTAATGTTTGCTTGTCTTTTCATAGTGATATTAAGCTAAAATAAAGCCTCACAAGTATTTAGTGCCAGTATAACATTGTTTTTTGCCATTACTGAAAATGTTGCTGTGAGAAGGAATTCAGATATTTTACTTTAGAAAAAGTAACAGTGCAACAATCTAAAAATTGCATTCAAAAAGTGAAAGTGCAGAAGTATTAATAGCTACTTAAAGGGTCACAAGTACCTATCAGTGTTACACTATCATATGTTTTATTCTTGACAGTGGTGGGATACTTAAATCTTGTATTTTATGCTAGTTTAAACTCCTCCTCTAGTACATTTAAGACGAAGATGTATTTTGTAGCCTACTTCTTCTGAAGTTACAATTCTCTGAACCGAACGGCACTGTGGACTGATGGATACAATATAAAGGCACATTTAAAACCTCTGGAGGTCTACTGATGACCCTGAACACATATTCTGAAAACAAACCTCTCAGTGTGATTTCCATTGGCCTCAAATATATCACTGTCCAATCAGAATCAGGCTGACGAAAGGATTAATCTGCAGCCTGAAAGACTAGCAGACAAAGTCTAAACAATGACACCTGCTGGTTAAATCTTTATATTGAAGAATGTGGTGTCTTATATTTGATTCATGAGAGTTATATTATGCTGAACATACATCATCTTCTTATGGGATTAACTCTTTCAGACCAGACTAAACCACTGTGCTTGAGGAGCTTTAGATTTTCAGTTTACTCAGTTGGACCAATAATATATTTATATCTTATATCTTATAAAGTAACAGATGTGAAACTGTAACTTTGGAGGATTCCTGGAAAACACTGTGGCATTAATTACAGGGCAAATAGAAACACTGTTCGAAGGAGATTCAATTAACTGAAGTGGAGGAAAGTAAAAGAGTGTTTTCTACTTCAGTAAAAAATCAAGGTACTTATATTTACGTGAGTATTTCTTCTTTGTGCTATGTTATATTTCAGTTTCCCTACATCTTAGAGGGAAATGTACTTTTTACTGTGCATACCTAGCTCTGGTGAAAACCATCCATTTCCAAATGTGGTGATTTTGAATGTTTCTACACCAATGCCAATGAGTTAATGATGAATTCCTAAACAGGCACAGTTAATATGAGTGGGAAGAGTTAAAGAATCCTCTTTCATTTTCTTCACAATCAATTCCCAAATGGCTCCAGTGGATCTGCTCGGTGGCCAAAACATCAGACCAGAGTTGTGTGTCCCATTCTCCTCACACACAAAGAATTGTACATAGAATATGTGGAGGTCGAGAAGAACTTATTTCATCTGTCCTGTGAACTACAATATAATAACTGAAATAACTGAAGGGGAGGGCATTTAGTCGAACGTGTACATTAAGTGTGTAAAGGCAGACATGACAGATCTTACCATGTTGAATTAGCCTGTGCGTTATTTGGCACCACTTATGTGCTTTGGACAGCATGATGACACAGAGTCACCTCTGTGTCATTATGTGACTGGACTTTTGTTTTTATTATGTAGTTTACCTGGTGTGGACTAGAAAAAAATAGAGAGAAAGAAAAACAAAGACATCAGAATGTTTTGTGGCCTTTACTGAATGAATCGGTGCAGCTAAACCGTCCTCTTGATATGTTGTACTTTCACCTGTTACAAAGATCTGTTTTTACTGTGAATCCTGTCAAACGTTTTTGCAACCCGTTTCTCTCAAAACGTTTCACATGTAATCTATTTTTACGGAGTTGCCACAGGAAAAGCTCAATGTGAATTTATGTTGTAGCCATTAAACAGGGTGTAGACCTGGGGGCTTTTATTTTGAAGGCAGAGGGGAAGGTGCGGGCTGTGATGGAAGCGATAAAGTGAGAAAGCTTTTTGTTTTTTATTTTGTTAAAGTTTAGATGCACACAACCCCTCGACTACACCCATGCAGCTGCCTGATATTTATTTATTTATTTATGTGTGTGTCTAACTTTTAATTCTATAGCTTACTTACTATTACTGTTTTTTGGTCTCAAAATAAAAGAATAATAAACAGATACAAACAAAAGTGAAATGACTTCCGGGACAGCTGTTTGTACTTTGCAGCTCCTTTGTGTTTAAAGGGTTAACGTGATGTCTCACAGATTGGAGGAGGTACTTCTGGGAACTAGTTCCTAATCGTCCATTTTCCAAAACAAGCACGACAGCAAACGCACAAACTGTCACACTTTGGGTGGAAGAGTTGAAATCGTTTGGTTTTTATTCTCCTGGAGAAAGAGAAAGTGACAGGTAAGTCTTTCTTTTCTTTTTTTTTTACTCAGTTTGTGAAGCAGCTCAAACATGATCCAGTCCTTCATAATGTGGGAATCACAGCAGAGACAACAACAAATAAGTAATGTTATTACTCTTCTTCTTATTATTATTATTATTCCTCAGTATTAGTTTCCTTTTGGACCAATATAACGTGTGCAGACCTTTTCATTTGCGACCACAGCTGTTTACTCCACCTGCAGTCACAGAGGAGTAACTGAGCACACACTCCTGGTTTACACACTCATGTTTTACAGCCTGCACTTTGCATGTTACACTCTTCATGTGCAGTCAGTGCAACACAGCCCCTGAAAGAACAATCACTCATGAAGTTTTTTGTTGGATTTTTTTTACCCCCTTGAACTCCCAAGGCTTTTTAAAATTTAACAGCGTAATAACTTTGTTTAAATGAAACATGTAACTATTGGACTCTGACTTTTCCTAAATGTGTCTATATTTCAATCTAATGTACCTGTAGTTATTTTCTTAAAATGACAAAAATGACAAAGCAGAGAAGAGTTCGGAGGAATTCTACCTTTAATGGCCTTAACACTCGTACTCGCACCTTACATTATGACCTTTGTAGCATGATAGACGGTGTCAAATTTCAGTCTGTGATTTGACTTTTTCCTGTCTTTCACTGTTGCCTAGCAATAGTGAAAGAGTTGCCTAGCAATTTTTTTATAGTTGATTTGAAGACAGTAAAAAGTACAGTACTATAATATTACGTATCCTATTGTTAAAAGTAATTTATTCTTAGATTTTGTATCGATTGTTGAAATGAAATGCAAATAATGTATGAATGGTCAGAATGACTGCTATGGTAATTCTAGTAGTCACAGAATTCTGGTAGTTGGAGTGTTGAACTGTTTTTGGTTGGCTATTGATTCAACAAACGCATGTTGACCCACACTATCATGTTTGTACGCTCTGGTGTCTTTCAGTGTTGAGGAGCAGGCAGGATGTCTGTTGCTGTGAGCAAGACCGACGGGGTCACCGTCTTCACTCTGACCACCGACCCTGACAGTCCCTGTCCTCCGCTGTGCCAGATCCTC
>JAVQJZ010100591.1:0-10542 GCA_036025355.1 Leiopotherapon unicolor | reverse complement strand
TTTTAAAACTGCATTAACAAAATGCCAAAAATAAGGTATTTATGAAATCTTAAACATATTTGGAGATAGAGAGCAGTGGTGATGTGACAACTCCGATAACAAGCTATCAGACAGCAGGCATATCTGCCCATTGTTCATTTCCTCAAAAAACGATCCTGGAAATTAGTAATTCAGCTGTCACCGAAAGCAACGAGAACATATTGATCCTCAGTCGGGTCGACTTTTCATCGTGAGATGCCCACATAAATACACCGTTTTGAAAAAATGGATTTCATTCATTGCTCAGAACAAAAGTCAATTCCTGCAATTCTGTCTTAAACGCACACACTCAAAGATGCTCTTAAAAGCAAACATGCCTACTTTCCCATACAGACATCCTGCTGATGGTAAACATTTCATCAATGTACAATAGACACGTGTGTGTGTGTGTGTTGAGGTTGGTGGTTGGCGTCGGAGGAGTTGTTCCAAACGCAATCACTAGATGGCGATCTAGGTTAAAGCAGTGTGCCTCTCCGGAGTCTTGACGGGCAGGAACGCGAGGCCTGTCAGCAGTCTACTGTTCTGTGGCAAGTGATCCTCCTTATTGAAGTGTACACACTCATGGCATGTAGAGCTGTGGAATATGGAATAGGATTTAACTTTCACCGGGATTGGGGATTTTCTTACATGCTTGCGAGGGGCGCACGTTCTGAGCCTGAGAGCACGAAAAGCAGCGCGGCTCTGAGGTTCAGAACAAATTTGCCACCTCAGGTGAGATCACACCGCAGCTGGTACGGGAGCCTTAATTAGGTCAGATTGTGTTTTTGACCCCAGCTGTAGCCTTTATTAGGCTTAAGAGAGATCAGGGTGACAAATTCGTGTTGGAGTTCAGTTTGTTTATTTGCAATGAAACATGCATGAATTAAAATGAATTTTTTATTGGGGATGATAATAAATCTTTTCTAGGGTCCCAAAGATGTCACAAGATTAGGGAGCGTTTTCCCTCACGTGTTCCCATTGGCTCTCTGTAGTGGCTAAAGTGTGTTTTTTTACTCTAAAACTGAACGTTTAAATGGGAAATCAATACATGTGACTTGAGGACAGCATAAAACAGCTGCTATGGCACCATATTTCATTTGGGAATTAATGTGAAACCTTTTTTCTTACCAAAAATGTAACATTAAGTAAATTATGTAAATTATATAAATGCTAAAAAGTCCGAATAAGCACTGTGAATAGTTGTATCAAGCAAAGACACAACCAAATTACCTAACTATTTTTTTGTTTGTTTTTTTTCCACTTCTGTTGATGTTAAAATACTATCTTAAATCAAATCTATGCCAAATATACAAAAGCAACACTTATTTCTGGGTTTCTGGTACTGGAGGTGATCTACAGGTGTTCTGACTGAACTGGTGGTGCTGAAAAGTCTGCAGGAGATCCAAAGGAGCCACCTAGATCTTCTCAGCGACCTCGGGAAGAGAGGTTGAGTCCGTTTTTAATACGTTAGCCAACAACATTTCGGAGCTAAACGTCCCACTGCCTGTCTAATTCCTCTAGTTAAACATAACAGATGTAAAAACAGACATGTTTGCATCAACATTAGAAGGTAAGCAGACTTGGAAGAAAACGTGTCCAGCTTTTTCTCTCCTCGTAACTTTTACTTCCTTTTTCTCCTCAATTATCACCTCATTTGACCTCTGCTTCTTGTTGGTCAAAAGTGCATCAAAAGTCTGATCTTTTTGCTTGTCCTCAACAAACCTTTTTTTCATGATTGGATGGGAAATTAAGTACAATTATCGCCCCTGTTTGTCACAAAAACACGCTCCGCTTCCGTCTCATCATTTGATTATATGTTAAAAACGTAGTGTGTGAAAAACTTTTTCGTAATGTTTTATGGGCAAAACTGAAGGAGAGACACAAAAAGAAAACTGAGAGAGAGTTGAAGTGAAAAAAAAAAAAGACAATGAGAGGGAGACTATGTTTAAGGCCGGAGAATCAAAGCGCTTTTATTTGCATAACCTGCATGCAAGCATTTACAATACACACGCATACGTCCCATCACTGTAGTATCTCATCACTTCTATCTCCGCCTCTTTCCAATCTCCCTGGCCTTCTTTACATCAACTCTCTCTCTTTTTGTTCAGCCTTTTCTTGTATTTCCTCCCCTCTCCTCCTGCTCTCTACCTATGCAAGTTGTCATTCTCTCACCATAATAGCGCTTCTGTGCCTTCATGTTGCTGGTTGTTTGCTTGAAACGTAATCTGCAGATGTAACAGAGGAAGAAATTGAGTCTAACAAATGGCTTGAAAGGCTCACGCGGCATATCAAGCCCGAACCAACAAAGGCAGACAAAACGCCCGTCTTTTTTTCCTCCCCTCAACATCTGAAGTTGATATTTTCAACAGAATAGCGCGCGGCTGACGCTGCCTGAATAAAGAACGCCGCGTTCGCCGCTGTTGTGTTGTGTTACGCTGTCATTCTGACTTGAATGGGAAAGTTGAGGCCCGTTTGTTTGCTTTAGCTGTTGAGGAGAAATGGGTTTGTTTGATTAACATTTTGCTCGCGCATGTCAGTTTCGGCAGCGTCATTTCTGTGGGGAAATGAAAAGAGCTGCGACTGAGGCTGTGTAAACTGTACAATATAGGGAGACTTCTATCTATCTGTCTAGGAGTAAAATAAAATGGCTTTTTGGTTGCAATGGGCACATAAAATCCATGTGAAACTAGCCTAACAGCGGCTGTGATTATGGCCATTACCGCACACGATGACCCGCGCATTACCAGACATTACCTGAATCTGCACGTATGTGTGTGTCGCCCGACTGTGGGCTGACACCGCGGCAGGAGTAATCTCTTTGGTTTCACTAATGGGCAGTGATAACATTGTTTTTTTTTTTGCCTCCCCAGTTCACAAAAGTCACATTACGCGACCGTGGAGCAGTGTCCCATTTGGAGAGCCGTTCCGCTCACTGACAGGTCAGGCAGGCGCTACCTGGAATCTCCTGTAATGGCGTGTAAAGTAGACGCCATAAAAGGCCTGTTTTACGGTGGGAAAAATATAAATTGCTCAGTGTCAAGACATGGATGTCCTACAATGTGTGAAAACAAAGTAAAATGGCTCAAATTCTGATTTGATTGTCTTTGTAGAGACTACAGAGCAACAAAAACCAAACAAGAGCATCTTTTCCCCCTTTATGTTACAGCTTGCCTCACACTGTCGCCGCTATACATTAAATGCCAGCTGTTGCCAAAGGATCGCTCTTCTCTGCTTCTCCATACAAGCTCGTTAACTGCTGTTATTGATACGTAAACCGATCCCCCCCTCGTCTGCCACGTCTCCCCCTCACATCTTGCTGATTAATTAGCCGTGCTCCTAATAGCGAGTGACGTCGCGCTTTGTGTTGACGTCGCTTAAGTTTTCTAACTCCACTGCCAAAGGATTCAAGACTGTTTCTCATCTTGAATTTTGTCTCTTTGTTTCTCTCAGGGATGTGACTTTCTTTTTGAAAGCCTCTCGGGGTCCCACCTGTTTGTTTTAACAGATTAAAACAGAAAAATAATGAAAGATCAACATGAAATCGTTGGATGGTTCTGTGCATTGCAAGTTTAAATATCTCTGAATACCAATATTACAATGAATACTCTCTTTTCCCCACTTTGAATCTGTATTTCCTGCTGATCTTACACGTCTTCCCTGGTCGGTGCTTTTAGAGCGATTCTAGCACACTTTGTGTTTGACCCTCTACTGAGAAATACCCCGACTACAGTACAGGAACACTCAGGTGGAGGTTGTTCATTCAAAATTTCCCTTAAAAAAATACAAAAATATTAGCACCAAAATGTTATCTAAACTACTCAGTATGCAGAATTGTCATTAGTGCTGCAGCTAGTAAAGGTGGGTGATTTAAACTACTAAATGCTGCAGAGGAGTTTCATGAAGCCTCATAATTTGTTTGCTTTTAATTTTGTATTCACAACCTGCACAGTGATTAGTCACTAAACGCACTTTATACTCCTCTACATTTGTTTGACAAAGTGCAAAAGCTGAGGTATCAAATGACATGAATTTTTAAGTACAAATACTATTAAACTGCAGTATTTGAGTACTTTCCAGCACTGCTTTTAGATGAGATGAGTGTCCTGGTAAATACAGTACAAGGGTGATTAAGAAGGGCAATCTGAACTTGTCAAACACATCAGTTCTTTTTTTGTTTTTCAGAAAAACACTGTAACACACAAAGTAATGATCCTCACAGGATGTGTACTCTGATTTTCTGACTCACTTGCTGGGAAAGTGTTTGATTTCGCTGCGAACAGTGCACATGTTGCGGTCTTATTGTATTTCTCTATCTGCATACAGCACGTTAGCCATCGTTTAAACAAAGAAATGAGAATAGTTTCTGGTCCATTTCATAGCCATCAGTTTTTTTCCGTCTGATAACATTTTGGTGAGCTGCTCCTTTGACCCATGAATTTCAATAGCCAGTGGGATGGAGGATGCAGAATGCAGCCTTTAATGACTGGCTGACTGTGCAACAAGCCAAGTCTTAAAGGGTTCCCTTAAAGGTACAGTGCAGCTGGAAGAGGCTGTCTGTCTGCACGGGGAGTGAGGCTAACATGAAAAAACGGGATGCAGAGTGAAGCCGAGCACTGACCGCTAACTAAAAACTGCAACAAAATCTAATGAGATGTTTGTTGATTGTTGAGGCTCGTAAAGAAATAATGACTCAGCTACTAATATTTGCTCTTTAAAGGTCTCTGCCACTTTCTACACTCCTAATGTAAGGCTTTATATAAAGGGTATATAATTGCTTTTCTGCTGTTTTCTGCAATTTATCGCATTTGTTTCTGATTCGTCTCTAACACTGAAAAAGAAACGCTTAAAAGAAATGGACTTAAATCAAGGTAATAATAAAAAGTATGTGTTCTCTAATCAACCCTTAACCTGCACTCTTCCTTCAGGGATCAATAAAGTTCACGTAATCTTCCAACAGGACTTAGAAGAAGTCTCCAGCTCTTCTCTTGCAGCAGCAACACTGTACCTTGTTTCCTTATCAAATGCTCGATAATCTGCCCGATGGCTATGAGGTGACCCTCCCTTCGTGCTCTCAGGGCCCCTTGACCACCTCCCCCGCCTTTTGACACAGCGTGCACGGTGGGGATCCGCCGTGGTCCTCCTCTCCTCATTAACCTCGTCTAATTAGATGGCAGGGAAGTCCATTGTTCGCCCTAATGAAGCCTCAATGGAAAGACAGGGCCTCGGCTGGCTCTTCTGACACTGCTGTGAAATTACAATCCCCTTTCCTCACCATACCTCCCTCCCTCACTCTCTCACTCCCTCCTTCCCCCTCTGCTGGCGTGATGCCCCCCCCGTCTCTGCTGGACTCCTGGAGAGAGTTGCAGCTGAAGTTGGGAGAGGTTGACGACAAAAAAAAAAAAAAAGATTGAGAGGCGGACACAGGCCGGCGAGCGCGGCAGATAATCCGCACGATATCTCTGCACATTCCCATACTGCTAATTTAGCTCCAGCAGCAGAGCCCAGGGTAGCATTAGCTCTGCTTAGCGCCCCCAGTATGGATCCCATCCGCTAATTACTTGAGCTGCCGTGGTTCGCTGAGATTTAAGTACCACCTCAATGCCATTATCTTCCATCCCTACAGCTAGCCCCTGTCGCCGGGCCCTTTGTAGTGGAGGAGCAGAGGCTGCGGGGTTATTGATACAGGCCTCGCTCGCAGATAAGATCCACGGCGGTCTGAGGGAGGAACGCCGCCGTACTGTGCGGATCTTAAAGGAGGCGGATGGACCCGGACCGGAGCCGGAAGGGGAAACAAAGAGCGCCGAAGGGCCGAGGAAGTGCACACACACACCTATCTGAGAGAATCAAAGGCGAGACAAGGTGGTGACTCGGGGTTAAAATTGGATGGGTATTATTCGCCCTGGAGTGTTTTTTTTTTAATATTATTATACACCCCCCTTTTTTGGGGGGGGTGGGGGGGTTCTTTTCTTTTCTGGTGGGGGGTTCACTCTCTGCTCACCCCAGAGCGACTAATTACAATTCACATGTCACACACTCCACACATAATAAGAGTTAGGAAACAGAATTAGAATATTCCAAAGGCCTGCAGGGGGTGTCATCTCGGGAGAAAGAGGGGAAAGTGTGTCTCTTTTTGCAGTTGGGGAGGTAGGGGGAGGGAAAAAAAGGGTGAGGAGTGGGGAGAGAATAGACTGGGCATGTGTTTATGTGCCAGTGCATGTGGCATGTGCGCGGTGGTGGTGTTTGTAAGGGAAGGTGGGTGAGTGGGTGGCTCGGGGGCAGAGGGGAGGGGGGGGGGCGGCGGCGATGGAGGGAGTGCGAAAAATCGACAACGCTCCCACGCTGTGCATTCCTGCCTGATGCCGTCCCGTCAGCATGCCCGCCACCCCTCTCTCTCTCTCTTCACACGTCGGGTGTCGCCTGCTTGGCACGCCTGCCTGTTAGGGTGGCAGAGGGGCGGTTGTGGCGGCGACGGTGGAGTTTTTCAGGGGAGGTGGAGGGCAATTGAGTGACATCTGCTCTGCTGAGACGAGGGGCAGGCGGGCTCCTGGCACTGGTGGCGGCGGTGTCGGAGACGTTGGCACGAGGCTGGCTGGGTACAGCAGGGGTGGCGACGCCGGCAGCAGGCGGTGGATGGCCTTAACGGAGAACCGTTTGCTCAAACAGCATGACATCTCCTGGAATGAAAGCAACCCCCCAACACACACACACACACACACACACTTTTGGCATCACACACTCGTCTATGCCTCCATGCACACAAACTGGCACTCCGCCCTCCTTCTCTTGCTCTGTCACTTCCCTCTACTTGACTATTTCTCACCTCGCACTTCAGGTTTCCTCAAAGCCGCCATGTCCAGCGCAGAATTGCCGTTCAAAGGCGTTTTCATCTGCAGTCTACCAACGCGGACGATGTCAGCGCGACACCAGGGTTCATTTACGTTGCCAATTACTTTCCCCGCCGCTCGGTCCCTTCCGTCTCTACCTGTCTCCCCGTCTTTTATCCCCTTTCTCTTCGGGTTTCTCTAAACCAAACACCGTTAATGAACCATGAAGCTGACATCTGCAAGAAAGCAACAACTACATCAATGTGAGCGGCGGCAGCGTCCCAAATCTCTGCCTTGTCACCTGCCACCTCCCAAAGAGAATACATAAGTAAACGGGACAAGGAAAGGGACGGGAAAGTGAGAGCGCGTTGAAGGAATGAGGTTTAGTGAGTTACAGTGGGATGAGAATAAACATGTTGATAAGTAACTAGCACGGTGCTTTGGTTTGCGATTAAAGCTTAGCTGTTTTCAAAATATATATATATTTATATAAAAGTTATTAGAAAAATCATTTCCAGTGGAGGACAATGGATTCAGGTGACCTGGGGTGACTCAAGAGAAAAAAGCCCCAACATGAGTGACGTTTATTAGATTGTATCTAAACGAATCTACCACTCTCCTCTGTCTTTTTCTCAGAAGTTGTTTCCTTCCTCTTTCATATCACCGCTGTTGTCGAGGCACTGTGACGCTGATGCGGTGTAAATTGATTTCCCGGAAGATGTGATGGATGAATAGAGAATGAACATCTTCATCGCTGACCCCGGCGCCGATTGCTTCTCCCCCTGCCCGCGCCGATGATTGACAAGGCTGCTAACGAGTGCCGTCGCCAGTCGTGTTATAATTTCGCTGTGTTGAAAACAGCCGAGGCTCGGTCCCAAGGTAATGAGCTTCTGGAGGAGAGGGGAAGAGAGGGAGGAGAAAAGGAGAGGAGAGGCTCACCCCGGGAGAGGTAAAATAAAAGAGTGGGAGTAAATAAAAAAAAGGAGACAAAGCACATGAAAGTAGATTAGAAAGAAGTTGAGGTTATCATCGACTTGAGAGGGGCCGTTTCATTGTTTATCTGCTGTCTTGATGGATGTCTTTCAAGCTGGGCTTCCTTAGCCGCAATGTATTCTTCCCTCAATCGCTGAGAGGCAGGAAAATTTCAAAAGGCACCATAAAAACCATGCTATTTGCATTAAAAGCATTTGATGTAAAAGTGCTGCGTGTTGCAGATTGTGCATCCGAGCAAGCTCCTGCATTTGTTTTTTTAAATGAAACCCTTGCATGTGTGTGTGTGTGTGCGGGCAAGCATCATATATGAGCGCAATTGTTTGCAAATGCATGCAGGCATGTGCAAGACTCCGGCGTGCGCGTGCTCGTGTAATTTATTCCTCGGCGTCGGGCTGAGGGCAGGCCTCTCTCTGTTTATTTGGATGATTAGGAGGTGACAATATGTTGCTGATGATCAGGTTTATAATCAGCTACCATCACAGATTATTCTAACCTTGATTAAAGACCTGCAGTCTCCCTATCATCTCCCAGCTCAGCCTAATAAGATAGGACGACGCTCTGATTAATGCCAGAGAGCGACTAGTCATGACACAAAGGACAGGCCTGCATCACCGCAGGAGGACTCGGGGAAACTGTCACACATCATACTTTGTTGTCTTTCTGATTTGTCTGCTTGATGCAGGACCTTTGTCTTAATTATTTTTTCTTTTACAAATTAATCCATGTGAGACTGATTCGGTTTTCATTACCGCAATAATAAGGACGGCGTTGTTGACGTCCGCCGTGATTAGGTATCAAAAGAAACGCTGCGGCGCGATGTTGCTGCTGTGCATCCATCTGCTACCGCGACCGCCGTCGCTCCACCTTCTCAGAGTAAGTCATAAACTCGTCGGCAAACTTTCTTTTGGTCCTGGCTGACAATCATTAGCGTGACGCGCCTCGCATGTGTGTGTTTACGCGGGGGTTTGTGTTTTCCTGGCAGAGCGTTTGATTCATTACGCTGCGAGGTGTTGTTGAGGTCCCGGAGGTGTGTAGGAGAGGACTGAATGAATGAGTCGCTCTCACAGGTTGTCAGATGATGAAGGCACCGATCCAGGGTCTCTGGCAATCAACCGGCTGGAGGCAGACGCGGCAGCCTCTGGCCTTTGATTCAGTTTAGCACCGAACAGCGTGGCCCGGCCTCTCCCTCTCCCTCCAGCCCTCCTCCACCAGAGTGGGATCATCACATACTGTTGGCGAAAACAAACCTCCGGTTTAGCAGCAGTGTCACACTGAGGAGGAGGTTCAGTGATCCACTATTATTACTAAGCAAAAGTTGCGTACTGTTTTCTTAATAAAGGTCAAATTTTTTATCTCACTGGGAAAGAGGATCGACTGTTGCTGAACAGGAAAGATATATTTTGTTTTTGTTGAGTAGGTATGTGTAACATTGACAGAAAATCTACCCTTTTACAGGATTAATTCCAGTTTCATTGATGTCTTTCTGTATTTCTTTAACTGCAGACCACCTGATAAAAGCAGGTGGTGCCATCAGCCAATCAGTTTCCAGCACGACTAAATGTGATGTTGTCATGTTATCAGGGTGATACTTCAATTTGATGGATGCTTATAAAGATAATTTTGAATAGGATGGACAGAAACTTACATCCTGTATTTGAATGTTCTGTATCTGATGGTGTTAATAGTACTTTTTGCAGCACTTCCTTTCCTAAATCCCAAGTACATCAAATACTCATAAGTTATGAACATCTTTGTAAGTTTACTTTAACAGAGGAGAGAAATTGTGGTGAAACAGCGATGTTGTGTTTGTCCTGTGCTCTTGAGTCCAGGTGCTCTTTGGACAAGGTGCCTTATGCGGCGCCACACTGAGCCGTGGGACAGTCTAAATGGAGGAGGTCCTGCCGCTGATTGTCTCTTTCCTCTTTGATATTAAAAGCATTCTGGTGAGAGTAATTTGTGTTTAGTGCCCTGCTGCGGGTGGAGCCGTCCTGTTTGACCAACGAAGCTAACCTAATTCATCCTCTCCGAGTGTGTGTGTGTGTGTGTGTGTGTTTGTGCTAAGTGCAGAATAGCTGTTGTGACTAGCTGGGCGCACACAGAGCCTTGTTGTTGTATCTGAGAGAGCCTGTGTGTGCGTTTTGAGGGCCACTGAGTACGTGACCTCTCCTCCAGCATCCCCAAAGCAGCGGCTCAGCGGGCGGGTAATTCATGCCGAAGCCCGGCCGCCCCGCTGCTCGGAGCACGTGCCCTCCCCGGGCACCCCCCCCCCCTTCCCCTGCACGCCCCCTGACCCATGTCTCCGTGGCGATGGGGTGTCCCGTCACAGGGCGCACCTGGCACCTGGCCACCCCCCACTTCTTCTTCTTCTTCTCTCCTTTCTCCTTCCATTTACCCCTCACAGGCCTCATTGTGGGGGGGTCAATAATGAAGTTTCACATCTTCATTCAGGGAGCAACAAGGAGGAAGTCCAGGCCTGGAGCCAGCGTGGTCAAACCGCCGCAGTGACGCAGTTTGGAGGATATTTCACTGCTGGGATTGAAAATACTGTACTTGATGCTGCAGGACAGTTTAAAATATGAGCTTTTGTTTTCTTCCAAAGCCTGAATATTTAATATTTAAAAATGATAAAAAAATAAATGATAAGTAGAAGCTGTGCCACATTATTGTGGAATATATCTTTCTCAGCTGTCTTGCAGACTGATCAGAC
>JAVQJZ010100553.1:0-12062 GCA_036025355.1 Leiopotherapon unicolor | reverse complement strand
CCCTTTATAATGGACACCTAAAAGGCCCTGCAGCCCCCCCCCCCCCTTGTTATTTTCAGAAGATGTGATTCAAACACCAGGGCTTTAAAGTCTGGTCAGTGGCCAGCTGACGGCAGCTTCTGAATGTCATGATTACTGGTCCGGGGTAATTGTCCCAGTGCTTCATCCCTCCCTCTCCTTGCACTAGAGCTGCCTGCGAAGTAGACCTGCAGCTTAATCTATCGCAGCAGCAGCAGCAGCCAAGCTGTCACTCCAGCTTTTAGCAAAGGAGGAAGAGAGTGTATGTGTGGTTCAGAGCGAGCAGGGAGAGAGAGACAGAGGGAGAGAGAAAAGAAAGGACGCACGAGTGTGTGTGTTTTGGGATTTGAGCATCAACAGGAGAGCCGCCACAGATGGGAGACGCAATAGACATCCTCTCCCGTTTTACAACTCATTCTTCAAATTGTTTGTTTACTAGCCGGTATGTTCAGTGTGTGTGTGTCTTTGTGTTATCTGCATTTTTGTGTGTCCTTGTCTTCATATCTGTCTGCATATTCTGTGCGTCCTGTCTTGTATGATTGTGTCAACACTGTGTATGCATGCGTATGTGTGTTATCATATGTTTGTGTACATCTATGTGTTTGTTTGTGGCTGCCTCATACCATAGCTGCCTGTCCTGAACCCTATTTGCTTTTCTATCAGACCGAGCCAGAATAGGAAGGGAAGCACAATAGGAAGTCTCTCTGTCTTCCCTCATATCCTTTCCTCCTTAATGAAGAAGACCAGAAGTTATTAACAAATGAGACAGGGTGAACAGCAAATCAAATTAATTAGCTTCCTTGTGGCCACAGTTAGTCACAGTCCAGCCAGAAGAGCAGAGGACATGGTGGCTGAAGAAGTTGCAGAGGGGGAAGAGAGAGTTGCAGATATATATTGCAGACAGATATTTTATCAATGACGTGTTTATCAGATTTTCTTTTTTCCTTTGGCAGCAGCAAAAGGACACGGCGGAGAGCTTCGGCCACATTCCATGTTCATCCCGGGACAATACTCCACCTTGGGAAGAGCTGGGAGTGTCAGTTCAACGCTCCGACGTTCACAGACCAGAGACTCTGGCTGCCAGACTGAAGAAGTCAAGATTGTACCCCCATCCATGAGGAGAATTCGAGCTCAGAGAGGACAGGGAATTGCTGCTCAAATGGCTGGCATTTCTGCCTCCTCCTCAACAGGAAGCATATCCATCTCGAGCAGCGACAGCTCCGGGATCTTAATGCTACCACATCAGTTTAATGGAGATCCTTCCCGTTTTCACAGTCTGCCCCGACAGGGCGCCAGAGTGTCTCTCAGTGCTGACCCCATCTACAGCAGCACCCCCATCAAGTCAGAAGAGCAAGGTACACCTCAGAGGCAGATTGGAAAGCTTCAGGTTGATGATACAGTTGTGCACATGAGAAATGCTCCACGGACAGGTACCCTGCCCAGGCCCAAGTCTCAGGAGGTGAGAGGGACACAGGCCAGTGATTGGGGTGGCGGTCCAGCCTGTGTGGTCTCTCCACATGCTGCCTATTCCACCTCACTCATCCCTAATGCCACCCTGTCTTGCTCCTCTGAAGTCATTACCCTCAACACCTCCGGTCAGCTCCCCCACTCACCGGCTTCAGCTTACCCCACCGCTCGGCCGCTCAGTCTGGCTTCCTCCATTAACACTGACTCGCTGAACTCCAGTCCAACGGCCTTTACCCACAGCTCCACCTGCCCAGCCCTGGCCACGTCCACCCCCACTCACACACAACAGGATGGTGGTCTGGTGGTGGCGGCACCTGCTAGCGAGTCGGGGCACTCAGACAGTAGTGTACACAGCCACAGCACCTTGGCCCCCACACCACCATCCTGTCAACAAGAGGAGCAGTGGATCTACGACACGCCAGAAAACGTGGTGATTCCACACCGCACCTTGACCTCCAGCTGCTCTACTCCTATAAACCAGCTGTACAGCAGCCTGGACCTCTCCTCCAGGACCACTACTGACTCCAGCTCCCTCTATTCCCAAGACAATGATGGATACTACACCTCCATGCACATGGACTCAGGACTGCGCTCTCGCAGCCATGGCAGTGGGCATGGTGCAGCAGCTGGACGGGCCACCAGGCACAGCATGTACGAGTGCCGTGAGATGGCTAACCAAGAAGACTCTGGCAGTTTGTACAGTGATCGCTCTCTGTCACGTAGCATCTCCCTCCGCAAGGCCAAGAAGCCTCCTCTGCCCCCAGCTCGCACAGACTCTCTTAGACGCAAGCCTGGTGTGAAAAAGCCCCTTGGAGGTGTTAACGCCATCGGTGTCAACGAGACAAATGGAGCCATGCTCAATGAGACTTTAATTGCCAGCTTGCAGCAGAGCCTGCAGATGGGGCTAAGAGGAGGGAAAGGAAAAGGGGCCTCACCTTCTTCGCCCTCTCACAGCCCGAGCAGCGACTACGATGACCCTTGGGTGCTCCGGCCACGCAGCCAGAGTAGCATCAGCGCAGGGAGCTCTGCGGCGTCACTAGCAGCTAACACCAACTGTGGCGGTGTGTCTAATGTATACTCGCTATGCCACGTGACGCCTGCCCAGAGTGAGACCAGCAGCTTGCGCTCGGACTATGCAGATTCCTGGGGCTACTACATGGACTACCCTCGTAACCATGGGGACCAGAGGGCACAGACGCCTCCGGCTCATGGCACAGATGGTATGTCAGCAGGGGCTCACCCAGGAGAATTACAGAACGGAGATGAGATTCATAACGGCAACAAGGCCCCTAGAGCTCCAGGCCAGGAGGGAGGGCTGGCAGCGAAGCCCAAAATGTCCACCTCCTCCCCGGACAGGGTGCACAGACTGACCTCCCCGTCCAGCGGCTACTCTAGTCAGTCCAACACCCCCACAGCTGGAACCCCAGTGCCCTCCTTCGTCAGGTCCATGTCTCCCTCGGGCAGCCGGCCAAAGCCCAGAGTGCCCGAGAGGAAGTCATCCCTCCTCTCTTCTGTGTCCATGTCCTCCTCGTCCACTTCTCTTTCCTCTAACACCTCCGACTCACTTAAAAATTCCGGCCCTCCTCCTCCACCTCCCCCACCCTTGCCACTCTCATCCTCTGCTCCCGGCACCCCTCTCAGCCCACCTCCGCCCTTCCCTCCACCTCTGCCACCAACTTCCGACGCTGGCCCTCTTCCGCCTGCTCCTCCGTTACTCTCTACTCCGCAGGGTCCAACTCTGAGCCCAACCCCTGCTTGCTCCACCTCCCCAGAATTCCCTCCTCCTCCATCCCCTGAAATGCTAATCCACCCCAGCTCTTCCTTCAATGGGAGCTTCAGTCCCCCACCTCCACCTCCTCCTCCTGTCACCTCCATGGGCCCCCCACCACCTCCTCCTCCTCCACTGCCTTCTTTTGTCCCACCATCTTCCTCCCCATCATTTGTGAAGAAAGCAAAGGATGCTCCTAAACCAGCTCTTTCCAACAGCCCCACAAAGTCATCTAAGCCCCTGATCACCCCATTTGCACTGCAGAGTGTTCAGCTCCGCTCTGTTCAACGGGCAGAGAAGGAGATTAACGGCAAATCAGACCACACCAAAGCTCAGGAAATGGGGGTAGACCTCCTTCAGAGTTTAAAGCCCCAGATCCCGGAGAAATCTCAGTCCCTGGAGCATCCCACTGTGTTACCCCTGTCAAACTGCTCCCCAGAAGAAGATTCACGCAACTCCTCACCGTCACCTGTGTCAAAGCTCTTAGAAGAGTTGTCTTTAGATGGCAGTATTACAGAATACACACACGATAGTGCTGTCATAAATGGAAAAGCGGAGGATCAGAGTTACCGTATCTTAAATGGAAAAGAAAAAGTTGAAGGGCAGGAATCATTGCCCAGTCCCTCACAGAGCACCCAAAGCACTCCAGTCAAACAGAAACCTCCAGCAGTCTCCAAGAAACCCAAAATCTCTTTTCTTCCAGCATTTAACCACCAACCAATCAATGAACAGGCTCTGCCTCAGCATGAGGATACAACCGGCATTTCACAAACAGAAGACCAAGTGGATGGGCTGCAAAGAAAGCAAATACAGGAAAAGGAGAAAGACAGTAAAAGTGAGCAACAGGAGGAGGAGAAAGAAGAGGAAACTTCCGAGAGCTCCGGGCCTCTTGTAGAGAGCAGTGAAGCATCCACAGTGAGCCAGGACGAGTCCTGCATCTCTGCTTCTGCCAGCCAGGAGACGAGTCTTGACCACGGACTGTGTACCAATGGAGAGATTCATGAAGAGGAAGAGGAGGGAGATGGAACAAGTAGCACGACAGGATCCATCAGCTCCAGGGAGGATGACACTGGTGAGTCTGGCTGAAACTTATTTTAAGGTGATTCTAATGAATGCTTTTTTTTTTGGCAAAAATAACGTCAGAAATGTTCAGAATTTGCAGAGAGAAAACTAGTTTTAGATGGTGTCAGTCAGACCCTCCATTTACTTATTAGTTAAACCCATTACCGTAATCCTGCACGGTTAGTGGCGATGCTGCTGCCTGCCAACTGTGCGGCCAGCTCCTCAGGCAGCTGTGAAATTCATTTTGCCCTCCACAGGAGGATCCAAAGGATCCAAACTTGAATCCACAAGCTTTTAGAGGTTTGAAAACTGTGAAAATATCACGGAGGAGACAGCTTATCACTGGGACAGCACTGCTGTAGCCTCTTGAATTCATCCCCTCATTCTCTCTCTCGTATTCATTCTTCTATATTTCATATGCATAGATCTCTTGTGGCTACTGTCCCTTCGTTTTTCCCGCATTGCTCTTTTTCTCAGGCCCCCCCACCACACACCTCAGCCTCCACTGTCTGCTCAACTCCTCTCCGCCATCCATCCTTATTTCCAAACATCCATTTTTGCCTCTGTGCTTCTTTTCTCTTCTTTACTGTTAATCTCTCATCCTCAGTCAGCCCCTCTCTCTCTTTCTGTCCTGCTCCCTATCTATTCTTCCTTCTCTCTCCGAGGTAAGGGAGGGGGCAAGTGTCCCGGGGGAGATGCTTCTCGTGGTTGGAGGGAGAGGAGGAGGGGGGAGGAGCTGCATCATATCAGAGAGAGGGAGGGGAACAGATCTGGTAAAGGGATGAAGGGGAGGATGGGGGGAGCGTAAAGTGAGACTGCCTGCAGCGGCTCAGGCAGTCGAAGCGCAGACGTGAGCGCGGAGGTTGAGAGGAGGAGGAGGAGAAAAGAGGCTAAACTAGAGGAGAAGAAAAGAAAGGAGAGGAGATCTAAAGACAAAAAGAGAATGTAAGAAGACAGACCGACCACCACGTCAGATTTGATAGGCAGCCAAATTAATGCGACGGGACGGTGGATTCTCGAGTGTTTGCGTGTTGTAAACCTGAAGCCCGCGCGCCTGCTCTCCCCTAACTCGTGTGTCTCTCTGTCTCAGGTGAGGTGTTCGACTCCAGCACGGCTGAATCGTCTCCAGCCCCGTCGGCCAACGGGGCCTCGGAGGGGAACATGGTGACCCCGACTCCCTCTCGGACCCGCACCACCGAGGACCTCTTCGCTGCCATTCACAGGTATCGTGATGCATCTCTCTTTAACTCTTCGTCCTGTTATCTTCTCTAACTTCTCCGCACTTCACCTGCCTCAACTCCCGACTCATAATTCAATCCACTGAGCTTGTTTGTTTTCCTCTTGTGCCCTGTCAATTCATTCTGTTTATTTTTATCTCCATCTTCACCCTCTCCATACACCCCCTCCCTATAAACCACATAAACATATCACCCTGAACTCCAAGCTAACCCTTCAAACCATAATTTTTCCTTTTCCATTTCATCCATCCCCCTCCTCCCATCATCTTCTCCTCCTCCTCCTCATCCTGCCCTCCACCTCTCAGTCATAACTTTACCCGGCGCTGTCCCATCTGCACGCATACCCATCTGTCAAATAGCTGGTCTCTGGAGTCTCCCAGCCCAGAGAGAGAGACAGACAGAAAGAGAGAGAGAGAGAGAGAGAAAGAGAGTGCCTTTTTCTGTTCCTGGTCAGTGAGGGGACTGATTCAGGAAGCAAAATGTAGTCAAATGTCTACCAAGGCGTCCGTGTTTGTGTAGTCACATTAGCATCACTCATTCTCAACAGAAGAAAAAAAGCGGTTGCTTCATCCATTATTTAGGTGCTCGACACCCTGTGGTCCTAATTCTAGGTTAGAGGCCACCGGAGAGATTTCTCTCTCTCTCGCTTCGCTGTCTCTGTCATATATTGCATACGTGCTCCCGTGCTTCAAAGAGAGCACACACATAAATTTCTCATGCAGCCCACCAGTTTGTGTTTCACGGTCACGTGCTGAGGCAGTCGGAGTTCTCTTGAGCATCACAGGATTTCATTTCACGGGGTTTTATTTCTGTTGGAGACAGACTGTCGATGTATTTATGGCACAAACGTCACGTGTGCAAGTGCGATTTATTGTGCTGTTTAATTAGACGTTAAGATTGCGTAAGCGCGCGCGCGTGTGTGTGTAAACCTCGCAATGGAAGTGTGTTTGTTTACCACCACTGTTTACCTCCTCCCCCATTTCACCGCCTTCATATAGAAAATGTAGAATAATTTCACACATTTTTGTTAAGTGGGAAGTTATAACGGACTTCTAGCGGTGGCAAAGTGAGAGTAATCAACAACGGTGAAGAAAAAAAGGATCTCAACTCGCATAATCACAGAAGGAAAGAAATTTAGAGATGATGTGTAGGAAGTGGGGCTCTTTACATCATCTGTCAAAGTAAAATCCACTTGAGACATTTAAGTAGGGTACATTGTTTCAGAATATCGAGATGTTCTGAGAAAGCTGAAGTTTGTCGATCAAACTCTTCTGTTCCTACCTCCCTTCTCACCTCCAATACCTTTGTTTTTCACTCTCATTTCACTTTCCCCTGTCTTCTCCCGCTCTTTCTGTGGGAAGACAGAGAAAGATGAAAATCTTGAATGAAATGCCTCCAGAGCTGCAGCAGAAAATACAACTTGTCTGAAGGGAAATCCTCCAAACAGAATGTAATACAGCCAAGACAGAGAAATCGATCAAGTGCTCCGATATGTGTCTTATATCGCAGCCCTGTTTGCCTCCACAACTGAGATTGATATCGCCGGCCCTTTTCCAGTGTGGTTCGCGAATTTAACAAACTGCGAGTTCAGTACTGAGCCGTCTTGCCTGACTGAGTTCAGGTGTGTGAGCGTGAGCACGTGTGACTGTGTGTGAGAAAAGCATTATGTAATGCCGACGGGCTAATGTGGCGGGGGAGCTCATGGACGCTAGATGGAGGTTGAATTTAGGGCACAGGCGCATATTTTTGCAGTGTTTCTGAAACAGAAAGCAGACTTAAAGTCTCTCTCACACCATTTATATCCTCCAGCTCTCCCTCTCATTTGACCTTCACATGTACGCTCTCCACAGGTTATTTGTCCTTTTATGGAGGAATTTCGTTTGGAGATCTAATCTGAGGATTAAGGGTTTTGTCTCACGGCGTCCTTCACCGCTCCCTTTACTTTTTAGCATCACATCGCTCTCCCGTATCACAGGATCTCTATTTTTCATGCCTTTAATCATGTCTGTCTCCTCTCTCCCTCCCTCCCTGTGCAGAGGGGGCACGCAGAATGTGGGTGCATCCTTTCTAGAAAGGTGCGAAGTGGCAAGTAGTCCCATGCCTTTAATTAGCAAGCCTTGTTTCTGCCACTGCGGTGATGCTACCTTTGGATTAGCAACAATAATCCCACAATGCAACCCCCCTCCGCCCCTGACCACAGATTAATAAAGCTGCTTCCCTGCTAGCCCTAATCCCCCTGTATTCTGCCAGTTGCTGCTTTATTGCTATGCTTTGGAGCAGGAGTTATGGTCCGTGTAGGCTGAGTGGTGCAGTCAGCCACTCCGATACCCCCCGCTGAGTGGAGGCTGTATCGTCCTTGTGTGATTAAAACTGCTTTGGGCACTTTTCCCAGTTTGTGTTTTTTTGATTAATTTCATTGTGCCGCGTCTGGGCTTTCCTGCAGAGTTGCAGCGTCTGCAGCATTTCTTGTAAAAACTCATTGGATTTCTTTAACAAAAAATGTACAACTGTTCTTATTGCCCGCCCTTTTTTTTCTTGAGCATATACACCATTCAATGCTCCTTAATGTTTCACTTCTTTAAGATCCGTGCTGTGACACATGATTGCTGGGGGCAGTGCTGACATATGGCAAATTTGGGACAAAGATTTGGGGCGTGTAGGCAAAGTAGTTGAAGTGCAATCTTTTTTTTTTACGACAACACAGAAACATTCACAAGGCAGAAAAAAGCAGACCACCAAAGGCTGCTTTCTGCTCAGCTTTCTGCTTCCCATATGCTGCAGCCTAATTTTAATCTGAATAATTTGGTTTGATGTCATCGTTTCCTGACAAAACTGTTCCCAACTTACGTTTCTTCTTATTCCTCCTCCTCCATCAGTTCCAACATTTAACTGCCTCTAAATTATTTAACATTTTACAAATTCATTAACCCTGCTTGCGCGCTCACTCACTCTGCAGCATTCCTACCAACATGCCATTAATCCCATTATCTTCTCCGCATTTTCCCTCAGGTCAAAGCGGAAGGTCTTGGGTCGCAAGGAGTCTGAAGAGGACAAGTCTCGGGCTGGGAGCCACCCACAGTCTCCTCCCATCACCCCCACAGGCATGTCCCCAGGGACGGTGTCCTCCTTGCCCCGCCAGACGGGCTCCATCCAGCGCAACCTCCGCAAGTCCTCTACCAGCAGCGACACCTTTAAGGCTCTTCTCCTGAAGAAGGGCAGTCGCTCAGAGACCAGCTTCAGGATGTCGGCCGCCGAGATGCTTCGCTCCACCGACCCTCGCTTCCAGAGAACGCGCTCCGAGTCAGAGTTAGACTCTCCTGCCGCTTCGCCCTCCTCGCCGACGGCGTCACAGAGCCCCTTGACCTCCCCCGGCCGCAGTAAGAGGGCAACAGATGAGTGGAACCGCTACGAGGCCTTCTCTCTGTCCTCGCCGACTTCACCGTCTTTTTCGATGAGCGGGTCAAAGTACGGGCGGTCCCGCACGCCACCCTCTGCCGCCAGCAGCAAGTACAACGCACGCAGCCGAATCCTCAGCAGCCCAATGACTGTAATCTGCGAGCGCGAGGGAGAGCTGGCTGAGAGCGAGTACGGAGACACTGCAGAAAGTCTGCCCGGACCCACGACCCAGACGCTCCCTCTGCTCAAAGACTGCAACGGCACTTTATCTGAGGGGAGCACAAGTTAAAGAGCAAGGAACGGCCCCTTGGACACAGGGAGCTGAATTCACTCGTCATAAACGAGGTAGGGGGACAGGAAGAGGAGCCACTAGAAGGCCCTGTAGAGACACCTTCCTGATCCCCACCCCCTCGGCACTGCCTCTGAGGGAGTAGACATGTCGGGTCCTGATCTGGTCAGAGGTCGCCCCCGTCTGGACCGGTCTGAAGTGGAAAACTGCTTCTGCTGCAGCTTTTCAAGACTCCCATGATTCTCGCTCTCTCCTTCGTTTGGTGACTCACCCTTTGTGTTAAAAGAATTGTTTCTTTTACGCCTGGTGTTCTTAGTTTGTTTTCCATTTGTTTTGCTGTTTTTTTTTTGTTTTTTTTTTACTTAATCTTGTCCATAACATGCAGAAACCCTTTAGTTTCTTTGAATGACAAGGTTAAAGATGGCAAACTAAGGTGAATTGAAGGAATTGAAAAGTCACAAGTGGTTTGCCTGACTTTGCTGCTGTGGTGCTACGTAGCTAGGCAAGTTGGAAAGGAGTGGAGCCGGATGCTCGCCTTGTGAATCCTCTCAGCTTCCGCATCTCTCCCGTTGGCTCTGCAAAGTGTTTGAGAGCGCCGTGGTTTGCGAGTGTTGGCTTCGAAGAGTCCTGACAAAGAGGACAAAGCTGAAAGAGCTCGAGGACGTCGTACAACAGACGGCTCCACGGTACAAATTCAGCTACGGTTTTTCACCGAGGTTTTGCTTTATGCTCTTAGGTCGGCGGTTTAGTTTGCAGAGCTGGTGTGTTCAGTGGTCCAGAGGAAGTGCAGAGGGCTCGGTGCAGACGCTTAGTGATGGACAGGAAGTGAACAACTGTTGGCCGTACAAAGGCTCAACCAAAAGGACAAATTCACTCTATAAGAAAGGCTCATAAAAATATTAATGAAATTTTAGTTTGGAAATTTTGCACTGTGCATAGGTCTTTTTCTTTGTTTGTGATTTAATGTTTTACAGATTGTTTTAATAAACCAGTGATGTCACGATGTGTGTTTGAAAGTTATGTATGAATTTATAAATGTAAAGCCAGAGATAACACAGCAAAAGCTTATTTTACTGTCCGGGTTTTTTTTTTAGTGATCGCGTCGGTTACCAAAGAGCTGAAAATTTTAACTGCTGGCCATCAATGTGAACGTGAACGCAATCAGAGTGTGACATCCATTCGATTGGTCCAGCTAGCAAGTTCGCTGAGACCTGCTACAACCATTTTAGGGTTTAAATGACTTCTCATCAACGCTGTTGACGTTTGTTTATCCTTCTGCAATCATATATGGTTCTGTTTGTAAATACATAGAGAGGAGTTTTAAGTAACATTTTGAGTTAATTTCAGAGACTTTGTACATTTTTAGAGCCCCGTGTTTGCTGGAAGGGAGTGGTTTCCGTTTTGTAGATTATTTATTTTCACATAGCATTGCTGCAAGTCGACCAGCAAGGCGATGGAGGGACGGGGGAGGGTAAGTCCGAGGGCCACATTTACTTTGCTGATCCCACCAGGACATTTCTTTCTTTTAAAAAAAATAAAGGTGCTTCAAAGTGACAAAATGCAATAATATCAATATTTATTCTTAAGCCTTCTACTGCTCTTCATCTTGAGTCATGCAAAGCCACACGCTGGTGCCCACAGCTGAGTAAATGTGGTCTCTATTAGAGTCATAAACTGAGGTGACAGGCGTGAGGCTTCATAACCTCCGCCGCAACACCCTGTGGTTTAATCACCTGTGACCAAAGTGTGTCTCTCAGCTCCCGCCCGGCCGTGATTGAGCACTCGGGGCCCGTGCTCGTCTCGTGACGGGGGAAAACGTCTCCATCGCAGAGAGCTTGTGGAAAGACGGAGAGGACAGAAGAAGTGGTGAAGTTAGTGGGAGTGGAGCTGAAGGCAGGCTGCTAACGCTCTTGTGTATGTCTGTGTAATAAAAACAAGGTGATATTTAAAGAGCCGCGTCTCTGTGTCATTTCTCTGAGTGTGTGTGTGTGTGTGTGATTCACGGCCATCTGCCAGCCCAGCACCCCAAATCACCGCCTCATTAGCGCCATCGCCATGGCGCCCACGCTCGTCTGTCATCTGGAAAACTCAAGAGGCCATCGTTTACCCCTCCCCCCCCCCCCCGCGGGGTCATCAGTTATGTCCCCTCCTGGACATCTTATTAGGACACACACTGAATCACAGGCTCGGCCCATAATAGACCTTCCCACTGACTTCAGATCAGCGTTGACCGCCTGTCCGAACACTGCAGCCTCTCAGCATTCCCCGCAGCTCCTCGCTGCCTTTCCAATGCCTCCGCAGGTCAAGAGCTCCTGACCAAGGGCACAGAAACACTGACCACCTCTTATTGTTTACAATGAAGTCCCTCCACCTCCAGAGTCACCTGCTCTGACGCTGCACACACAGCGCCACGTCCATCTGGCGGTCAGACAGAAATCAATACAAACTCCTTGCAGGCATAATCACACTATCGACACTTCAGTTCCTTCCCTCTCCCCTTGTATCTAAGACCCCCCACCGGTATAATGGCCTTAACGTATAAAGTGACAACTGAAACAGATTGACTGTATTGACTCGAGAACAGTGGAGAGAACAGAATAGTTGTTAGCTCTGTTTTTAGTATTTGATTCAGCCTGAAACTTTTCATTACACACACTTATGGAAGCTCCCACATACATCTCAGTCCGGGCGCTGTAAGCTATGTCATGATAAGTCATGATGATAACACAGTAATGTAAGGGTGAAGAATAAACAGGTTACAGGTTGGCAGCCAACCCAGTTGTTTTTCATTTGAACAGTTTAAGAGCCTTTGAACTCTTTCAAA
>JAVQJZ010100537.1:0-11231 GCA_036025355.1 Leiopotherapon unicolor | reverse complement strand
AATATATACCCTAAAACCTTTTTTCCCCATTAACTGTTGCCCTTAAAAATGAAGAAAAAAGCATCTGCAGTGCCACATAGGCTGCCATACATACAAGGCCTCTGCAATCCTCTAAATAGTTAAAGCACCATTTGGTAAGAGAAGGAAAATGTCTATGTTCTATTATCTTACCAATGGAAAGTGCTCATATTTTGAAAATCAGAGCTACTATACAAATAAATACAAATGCCAAAAAAGAGAGAAAAACACAAAGAAGGCTCTGTCAAACGTAGAGGAGAAAAGTGTGCAACCTGCAGTTTCTCACAAACTGCAGGGAGCAATCAGAGACACCTGAGTAATGACTTCTTGTTGTTTGGTATCTTATAAATCATTCTGTGTACTGACAGCCACCTTCCACCTGTATGAAAAAAAGATGACGTCTCTAACAGGATATAATCTCTCTAAACAGGACGACGCTTTCTTTTTCACTGAGCGTCACGGTGACCATAAAAGTAATGTAAAAGGATGTAAAGCGAGCATTGTTACATGAACAGGATCTGCTGCTCTTGACACAAATGAACACTCCTGAACATAAGTGTGTGCTCCCACACCCACAAATAAAAAAAAGATATCCACAGTGCTCACTGCTTGTACAAATACATCATCAGGGAACTGTGGTGAGGCACATGCACAATAAAAGTGTGAAAGCTTTAAAAGTCCTCGTAAAGAGAAGCAGTATAGTTTGCACCGACGTAATGTGGCTGTAGATATTTACATTTCTTTTTTTTCTAGGAAATATGTTTTTTTTTTTTTAAACTATAAAATGCTAATGATTTGACTTCAAAATGTTTAATATATATACACACACACATATACATACATATAGATAGATAGATGTCATAATTAGCTGCGGCGCTTTAATTCCTAAAGACTGAGAAAAAAAAAAGTGAGGTCACACTTATCTCGACTCTCGGCTACAGCCTGTTTTATATTTCTTTTTCGTTGTCATTTGATTACTGGTTAAAGTCCTTGTAAAGCGCTGACGCAGCATAAATCTGTAATGTCTCAAAGGTTCACTGTCAAACTGTCTTTCTGCTCTGCTCTTTCCCCATCCAGGAGAAAAACCCTACATCTGCCCTTACGAAGGCTGCAGCAAACGCTACTCCAACTCCAGTGACCGTTTCAAGCACACCCGCACCCACTACGTTGACAAGCCCTACTACTGCAAGATGGCGGGCTGCCTGAAGCGCTACACCGACCCCAGCTCACTACGTAAGCACATCAAGGCCCATGGGCACTTTGTTGCCCAGGAACAAGGCGCTCCGAGCAGGCTGGGGACGGGGCTGGGCCTCCCGGGGCACCAGAGCGCCACCGAGCTGCCACCCGTAGGCGGGGCCCGCATCATCATCCCCGGAGCCACCGCGGCTCTCCTTGGGGGCCTCGGGAGCTCTCTGCCTCTCTCTGCTTTCTGCCACGCCAGAGCTCTGGGCCACCACGGGCCCCCACTCTTCTCCATGGGCGGAGGAGGAGGTGGCGGCGGCATGGGGCCGCTAGGCCTCTCGGACTCTCCTCTGTTACACTTCGGACTTTCAGCAGCATCGATGTTGGGGCTGGGAGCTCTGGGAGGGCTGGGCGGTCTGAGTCGGATGGCAGAGAAGGACACAGAGGGCGAAGAGGAAGAGGAGGAAGGAGAGGAGGGGGAAGTGCTGAACCTGTCTGCAGGGGTGGGGTCCAGACAAAGAAATCCTTTGTCTTGGGTGGTTGTGCCCCCGAGGGCCCTCCTCCTCAAACCAGCTGTTGTCAGCTAGGATGTGTACTTAATAATGCACAGTACGGGGTGTTTGTTTTTCAGTGTCCCTGTTTGCACGGTTATATGTCCAGGTCTGACTGTGTGTGTAAGTGTGTGTGTGTATGTGTGTGTGTTGCGATCAAAGGTCGCTGCCATCTGCAGAGCCATAAAAAGCACTTCAGTCATTCCAGCCCAGAAACAACTGAAGACAGACTCTTCTTCTGGAAAAGTCCAGAAGTCTTTTTGTTGAGTGTACGAAACTGAAACAAGACCTTTACGGGCGTTAGGTCGCAAAAACGCTTTACATCATCTTTGAGATGTCTTAAACTGAAAGGGCCGATTCTTTCAGAAACAAAACAGCAAAAAAAGGTGATATCAGGCCAAACAGATTCATGTTTTACAGTCAATTAATGTGTATATCCAAATGGTGGCAGGTGTTTTAGAGGTGGATATCTCAAAACCACACGTGTCTCTATGGCTCGATACCACTTTAGTGAGAAAACGTGTGCGTGATTCAGGTGAACTGATCATTTCTATTCCCCTTCTATTGTATCTTCGCTTTAAGGTCATGGTCAAAAACATTTTACAGCGGACAATCACCTGTATTAGTTTACTAAACCAGAAAAGAGCAGGTGCACTAACCATGTCACAGATTTTATGTTCGACAACCCCCATCGACTGCTTCCACAGATCCATTTTTCTACTTCCTACATAGATGTGAGGCAAAGCAGCATAATGGGGAGCAATGATACAGTTTAAACACAATAATTTAATGTTACATTAAAACAGACTGTAAACTTTGTGAAGATCTACCAATGTTGCATCCATTTCTCCTTCAGGCAGAGTTAAGAGTTTGTGCAATTTAGTGAGACTTCAAAATAAAAAGTCAGTTAATTTAAACAATTCAACATGCCGACAAACTTAAATTTTTTTTTTTTACCTGTTTACAAAATATTTATGTATTTTGAGGAGGATAATTATGTGTTTTTCTTTTTTTTTTTCTTTTTAGTCATCTGGTCATAAAAATGGATTTAAAGTGATTTAAAATCAAACCCTCTCATAGTTTGGTTATTTAAAGGAGGTTTCTGTAGATTCATCAGACACATTCATAAGCAACATGCACACCTGAGATTACTCTCTGCCTGCTTCATTTTCTGGTTCACAGCATACAAAATAATTGGTCCCCCTCAGGAAAAATCCTCCTGAGGCCTAACTCTGCCCTGTATATCAGTTAATGACAGAGGAATTTCACAGATTTACCGGTCAGAAACGTGGCTGTCAGCTGCTCTCTTGTTTGTTTTAATCTTGACTTTTACGACACTACTACGTGTGAAAAAATATTATAATCCACACAGGCTTATCTGTTTGACTGTGATTTTAAAAGTCACAAGAAGAGAGGAATACAAACTGTGTTGACGCAACTGAATGTAGGTTTCAGGTTAATGCTTTCTGCTTCCAGTTTATTTTAGCTCTACCTTTCAGTGCTCTATCAATCAGTGGAAGACAATGATCTGGACAGGATCAGCCCTGCCTTAGGCAAGACAGATGGAGAACAACATTCATGTAGGAACAATGCAGACAAAGGTGTGTATTACCACAATGAGTACACATTTGCTTCATACGTTTAAACGCAAAAAGGTACAAAAGAGGAAGCCAATCGATGGTTCAAAGAACAGTCGAGGATTTTTGAGGGGTGAATGTTTGACAATGGCCACGTAAGGCCAGTATCTGTGTTGAATTATCTTGTATTCTCGTTTGCACATTGATTTATCCTAATCAGTATTTCAAAAAGGTGTCCAAGTGCCTTGTGTTTCAACAGAATTATATCTCACAATATATGAAAAGTATTTACGCTAATGTAAAGTGTATAAATGTACTTTTGATGATATTTTAGAACTCTGAAATTGAATTACTTGACAACAGATGTGATTTGTACATCAGGGCCCTGCCACACTTTACCAAGGACGTCACAAGTGTTGACTTTGACAAAGACTACATCAATAAACACGAACAAATGAAAAAAAACTCTCCTGTTTTGATTTCAAAATATTGTCTCCGCCTTACGTGTTACTGCCTGTTGAACTGAACTGTTTTAGCTGTATGTGTGGGCCTTTTTAATGTTTTTTGTCTGTAACTGGTGTATTTTTTCTATTTTTTTCCAGCTGCTCTCATGTCCTTTCAATTTACCGTACTTTTCGGACTATAAGGCGCACTTAAAATCCTTAAATTTTCTCAAAAATCGACAGTGCGCTTTATAATCCGGTGTGTCTTATGTATGAATTCTGGTTGTGCTTACTGACCTCGAACTGATTTTATGTGATACACGGTGCTCAAAAATCAGAATGTTTTTGTCCGACTTTGGTAAGCTACGAAGCTGCACTGCTTGATGGATTGTTGGAGCATTACAGCCACTGTTGTCAGGAGCCTCGCGGAGTGATACGTACTGTGTGTAATGCGCCTTAAAGTCCGGTGAGCCTTATATATGAAAAAAGATCGAAAATAGATTCATTGACAGTGCGTCTTATAATCCAGTGTGCCCTACAGTGCGGAAAATACTGTATATAGTTTTGGATTCAGTCATTTTTCAATAACATTAATAGTTAACAGAGCCAGGCGGCGTGTTTTCAGTCTTCATGCTAAGCGAAGCAAACCTGTTGCTCATATTTACAAAGAAGATCTGAGACTCTTTGTAAAACTGCGAGAGAGCAAATCAGCATATTTCACAAAATGCTGAACTCTTACTTTAACATGGTCTACCTTTCAGGAAATAAAATGTCAACAATTCACTGCTTGTGTAATGGCTCACAGGAGGAAAAAAAGAAAAGGATTCAGGACGTTGAGTGCGTCAGACGGAGACAAACAACCCGCCCATCATGGTGTGCCAGTAATACAATGCAACATCTCTGTGTGCTTTATAATAAAACATTTCCAGGGTCAACTAAAGATTTTCATCACCAGCTTCCTGCTCGACATGATGCTTTGGTTTCATGTTTGAAGGGTATCAGGCCGGTTTGACAAGGAGGGAGGATTGAACCAGTAGAAACAGTTTTAGAGGGTGGATAAGCGACAGTGTTAAGAACTTTAAATCCTTATTTATTTTTTTCTACAGCCCTACAGCTCCAGCGGTTTAAATGGATATTAATAATACACCAGAGTAATATGCAACCAACCGCTTCCCTCCTGCCAGAAGGCGAAGAGTTAGAGCTGTCACAGGACCTCATTTTAGACTCAAGCAGCCAACAATTTGGCTCGTTTTCAGGTGCAGTGCCTTGTAATTCAAAACTGAGACTGTTTGAAGAGCTGCCCGTCCAGCTGTGGTTCGAACAAATCATGTTTATCGTGATTATAATTATGAGTAATTATGTTAGCCTATTTGTTGACAGTCAGCATCAACAAAATACATTCATAAGTAGTTTTGTAGCTTAAAGTCGTGGCGATTTTACTCCTGTTTCAATTGCAGAAGAATACTTGTGCATCCTTTGACCTGCAGCGAACGCAGCTGTACTCTGTTATTATTCAGATTAAAGGTTTTTTGGGGATTATCTTGTACATAAACAAGGCTATCTCACTAAAGGCCACTCTGTGTGTCTCTAAGCAATCGCACCGCCTGCACGTCCTCCATAACATTTGATTTGGAGTTTTTGATATCTTGCCTTTAAAAAAAAACAAAAAAAACAGTGAAGACGATGTTAACAATTGACTGAGAAACATAAAAAGATAACATGAGAAAGATAAAAAGCTGCTTAAATTTAAAATGTTTTGGGGCTGCTGTTAGTCTGAGAAAATGACTCATTTATTTCCTGTCCTGCCTGTTTTGCAACATTGATTCAGCCACATCCACATTCATTTTCACTAGATAATCAACCCTGTCAAACACCACAGTCATTTAATACAAACAAAAACTCTCATGTATGCTCACAACTAAGCTACATTTTCACTCAGAGAAGCAAAGGACAGATCCAATTGAAGAGAGAGATGAAAATCCAAACGAAGAAGAACTTTTCGTGATCTGAAAGAGAAAGTCAGCGTGGGTTTTTGTACCTGACTCCCTCTCAGCCTGGGGGGAGGGCTGAACAGGAGACTGATGCTGATCATACGGTCGTCCTTACGCACCGAGGGTTGTGTGCACAATAGACATGAGCCTGCATCTTAAGTGCCACTTTGTCATACAAAATTTGGATTCACCCACACTTGCAAATTATGTCAAATGTTTAAAAGTTGCACAAGAGAGATGCTCGCATATCACAAATGCCAGGAAAAAAAAAAAAAACAGTACAATGATATGGTGCACAAAAAATAAGGTGAGGCGTAAGCAGCACTAGAAACAGAAAAAGTTCATTCAGGCGTCAAAAGAGAAGCCAACGAGATAAAAATACAAAAAGTCACTACTGGTCATAAAACAAGGATTTTTAATCACGTCTCTCTCTGTGCAAACTATCAGCGCTGATGATTTTTCACAATAAAAGCACAGGAGACATTTTTTCAGTTATCATATAAAGCTCATTTATGTCACTTTAACATGAATCCACATTTTAAAATGAAATGGGGGACTGCTGCTGCTGCACAATTTCATACAGACAACTGACATCAAGGTCTGCACGTCTCTGTAGAAGATCCTCGATGACGACAATGTCCAAGACAATAAATAGATGATAAATCAACACAACACCAGCTAAAGGTGTGGAGGTTTCCAGCACACTGCAGCCAGAAAGGCCTGTTTTTAAGAATTAGACAGTAAAGGTATATAATGAAGCCACTGTTTCATGTTTTCAGAGACTGTATTCAAGACAAGAGGAAGAGCAGAAAGCAGAAACAGACCTCGGACAGTCTGTTTCTGTGTTTACAAAGCAGCTTCCTCACCTCAACAGTAAAACTCAAGCTGGTCGTAATGTGTGACAATTCCTGTCCGAACCGTAAAACACAACCCAGAGTTACAGCCACGCTGGCACCGCGGCACTTTGAGCTGAACACAAACAAACCCACGTGCTAACGTGCTCACAGCAACAGTCCAAACACGCTCATGTTACGCAGGCACAACCTCGACCACGATCATCATTTCAGTTCAGCGCGTCCAATGTTCAGTTTAGTGCTGCCATTTGCTCATTTGAACATTTTCTCCTGATGATTATTAAAGTTAAAATCAATCTGACCGAGAGGAACGCGAGCGTCTGTGCAGATTGCAGAGCGGTAAATTCAAGTTTTTCATTCAGCTTCTCTCCTGATGCTGCAAAGAGGAAACGTGCTAAAGGAAGAAAGACTGAAGATTTCACTGCTGAGTAACTGTGAGCCTCCACGTGGACATCAGTGCCAACAGAAGGCCTTTATTTTGAAAAATGTTATTCTATTTAGTTTTTCTCCTTGACTCATCTCTGACTGGGCCCATGGGAGACCAGGTGTGTCAGGTTTCCGTTGTGTCAGGTGTCACCAGTTTCTTTCGAACTGATGTAGGTGACCCAACTGGTTTTCCCCTTTATGTGTAATCCTAACACCGAGCTTCATCAAACGACTGCACAAACACTGAGGCCGATACCGATATATTCTATTGTCACACACTGCGAGAAAAGCGAGCTGTTTGATGCAGCACCTGCTCGCTCTCAGGAGGATTTGTTATTCAAACTGTGTTTATTGTTGATCAACCGGCTTTCCTCGCTTGCACACGGGGTCAAATTTCATCTGCGATAGGGAAGCAAAAGGCATCATCACACCTCAAGGATGGCGCCGGGGGACGACGTTGACCTCGTTTCCCCTTTTTGCTTCCGCGATGAGACGTCGCGGGAGAAGTTTTACTTAAACATCCCGAGCTTGGAGGGAAATAAAAAAATTGAATCAACACATTTTACACTCTGGAGGTCTGTTGGGTAAATGCACACACGGAGCTGTTACAGTTTTGCACCCAACATCTTCCTCAGAGGACGAAGAGCAAGAATGTGTCTCCTCCCATCTGATAATTCCTGTGGTAAAGACCCCCCCCCCAAACTCCCTCTCTCTCTCTCACACATATAAAAAAATACCACATGACAACATGCAATAAATTTTCAGAGGATAGTTAAATTCTGGTGGGGTGGGGGGGGATGAGCTGCTTTTAATTTGAGGAAAGAATCCATTTTTTCCATGTTTCCTTTTTTTTCTGAACTTCTCTCACCTGAAAACATGATTCTCCTTCAGCGTGTGTGTGTGTGTGTGTGTGAGTGCAACAAGGTAAACACTGTTTCACAAGATGAAACAGGCCTGTGATCCGCAAACCGCAAAACTGTGACACAATCTCCCTCCCACAGAGGAGAAATGTCCTCTCACACTCTTCCTGCCCGTTCAGGGGAGGGGCAGCCAGTTGAGCAAACGCACTCCCAGTGTGTGTGAATGTGTGTGTGTGAGTGTGTGTGTGTGTTTAAGTTTTACTTACTTACAAAGCCACCTCGTCCCTGCTGGATGCGGACTCATGGAGGAGCAGCTTCAGGGGGGGCAGAGCTGAGCAGGATCAGGAAATCATGGGGGGTCCGGCCGCGGACTCAGGTGAGAACGGGCTGAAAAGGTAAGACATCCACTTTAAATCCACATTAAATCCACTTTAAATCCAGTTTAAATCCACTTTAGATCCAGTTTCACACCAAATCCACAGCTCTGATCCGGCAGACTGCGCGAGGCGGGTTGAAATGAGCACAGTTTGGTCGCTAAATGTTCAATAAAAGTCGTCATTTTGTTCTCAAGATCCGCGGAAAAGATTTTTTTCCCATCTTTATTTCATCTTGATGAGACTGAACTGATCAGCTGTCGGCGCACTGAGGAGGAGGAAGAAGTTTTTTTTTTTATTTATTTCCCTGCTGAGGATTTATGGAAAAAAGAGACGCCCGTTTTATTTTGGAGGAGCAGTGATGATGGAAATTTTTATTTTATGACAATCATTAAAAACTTTTTTTTTTTTTAAATAAGGTTATAAATTCATCCTCTCCGAGTGCGTACAATATAAGAAATTGTGCGCAAACACATATATTTATTTTTTTCGGCTTTTTGAGGCTGTGTGTGTGTGTGTGTGTGTGTGTGTTTTATTTTGGTTTACAGAAGAAAACACAGCATGTGATGAATTCTTACTTTTCCCTGTGAGGGGTCATTGAAGTTCACCTTTTGTTTGTTCACCTAACAGACATTTTCATTATTCATTAATCTTCCAGTTTTCCTCCTATTTAATTCATTTGTTTCCAGAAGTTCTTAAGTCAAATATTAACTCAGTAAATAATTGTACTTTAGAAAGATATTAACCTATCAGAATAACATATCACTGAGCGAATGTAAAGGCTTTTGTCATAAGAATAAAAGACACAAGTAGGTTAAATATGTGTGTGTGAAAGGAACAACCACTTATTTCTTCGCACATAGGCTATTAAATAATCCAAGATTTTCAATTTGACAGCTGATCTTTAAATGACTCCAAACTTACTCCAGTTTTATGAACGGGTCTTATTCTTTACTTTTAGATACCTGTTTGATTCCTTAGTTGTTTCTGTAGAGCAGATCTTTTCTGGAGCGGCGAGGCAAACGTACTGTGTGGTGGCAGGGACACGCTGGTGCTTCCTCATTTGATTGACAGCTGATAAAGGCGTCGGTGGCTCACAGAGGCAGTGAAGGATTTCATAGATTTCCAGATATCGGCGCTCCTCAGACTCATAACGGATCGAATCGGATATTAACATGTATTTTCAGATCCTGCGTTATTTATACTCTCTGAGGATATCATTGTGTCCTGTGGGAATAATCCATAATCCATAGATCTGCTAGCAGTAAATAAAAATAATAGATACTCCACAGATTGCCTGAGAATCTCCATGTTTTAAGCAATCATTTGTACAGTCAACTGTAAAACTTCTTTTAGCTAATTTGTGGACGACAAAGACAGCTGAAGGCCATTTTTAGCATTAAACTTTCTGTTTACATGCCACAGTTTCATTGCACAAGTTTTAACTTTGCCTTTCGTCTCCTTTTAGGCACCTCGTTGAAGGCCTGTCTCAGCCGAAGAAGCCTTGGTTTCACTCCTGGTTCAAGTTCGTAATCTTGCTTTGTCTCGCGCTCTTCACCTTTTGTTACAGTCTGTCCGACAGCTCTTTTTCATGGTGGGAGAGGTTTTCCCTCAACGCCCACTATCAGAACTTTTACAGGACCAATCAGGTTAAACCTCCTGCTTATCGCCCCGATCTGAAACTTGAAGTTAAAACAAGTGAAATGCCACAAACCACAGCACCTCCGACTGTGCCGACTACAGGCACTCTCTACCACCAAGCCTATGCACGGAACTACCACTTTGTTATGGATAACACCGAGGCGTGCAAGTCCAAGACCCCCTTCCTGGTCCTGCTGGTTCCGGTGGCACCGCATAACGTCGCAGCTCGGGACGCCATCCGGCAGACGTGGGGCAACCAGAGCATGGTTCAGGGCGAGGTGGTGCTCACTTTGTTCATGCTGGGCTCCACTGAAGGAGCTAATGTTGAGCAGCTCCAGGAGAAGCTCAAAGAGGAGAACCGGCAGCACCACGACCTGATCCAGAGCGACTTCATGGACACTTACCTCAATCTGACCATCAAAACTATGGTGATCATGGACTGGTTGGCCACGCGCTGCCCTACAGCAGCGTACGCCATGAAGGTCGACTCGGACATGTTCCTGAACATCGACAACTTAGTGATCATGCTGCAGAAGCCAAATATTCCCAAAGTGAACTACCTGACGGGGATGCTCATGTGGAACAGGCCGGTCGTACGTTCGAAGAACTCCAAGTGGTACGTTCCTGAGGAGATGTACCCAGAGCCCACATACCCCACCTACGCTCTGGGCATGGGATACATCTTCTCAAACGATCTTCCAGAGAGATTTGTGCAGGTCTCAAAATCCATCAAACCCTTTAACATAGAGGACGCTTATATTGGAATGTGCATGAAAATGCTCGGACTTGCACCCACATCGCCGCCAAACCCCTCCCAGTTCAAGGCCTACAACACGAGATATAATCGCTGTGAATACTCTAAAGTCATCACTTACATTCTCGGGTCTGCACAGGAGCTGGTGAAATACTGGACAGACTTGAAGAAGCCTGGACCACCTTGTTAGGACGACGAGGACTCCAGATGCACTGAGGAATCACTTTGGTGGAAGGGGTTAGGTGGCATGGGACTGGGAGGTTAATTTATTTATAGATTTCTATTGTTCTGCTAGACCGAAATTCACACCTCAGAGATGCCACTTTGGATTTTGGAAAGGTTACAGAGTCTTCTTGAGAGCAGCACTATGGACATGGTGAACAGAGGCCGTTATTTTTTTTTTCTTACTTGTGTCTACTTAAACTCCTTCGGGATGCCAAATGTTACAGGGGATCTGGTTCTGATGATGAGCTTCGTTGAGATAAAGAGATGAGCCAATCGTTGCTGAGTTTGACACGGCAGAGTTTATTCACAGCAGAGTGATGTCTATGGTCGAACGA
>JAVQJZ010100518.1:0-11309 GCA_036025355.1 Leiopotherapon unicolor | reverse complement strand
TCTCTTTATCATATCTTTTCCTCAGAAAAGCATAGTTTCTCTCTTAATTGTGCACATGCATGTGGCCAAATGACATTTGTCTGCATGCTCATTCTTACTCAAAGTGATCCATTCCTCATTGATGAGTATCTCTTGATGTCAGATTGTCAGATGCTGCCGGACTAAATATTTCACATTAGCAGTGGATGAAAATTGTTCCGTGTCCTCACAGACACAGAATCTGATCTGAATTGTCGGCAGGATGAAGTGGTCATGGTTTGGTTAGATTTGGGAACAAAAACACAGTGGTGTGGGTTAAAACTTCACATGTGGGTTATTTATTAAGACTAGATGACCTGGGCCTTCTGTAAGTCGTCTGTATTCATATACAAACACATCCATCACTAATTACACATGAAAGTCTATATCCTGACTCATAATGAAAGAGCAATTAGGCCTCTCTATCACTGGCTTTGAACCAAACACAGATCTGACTTCTGTGGAACGATGCTGCTTTCAGCATCTGCAGGCCAACCTCGCGTTGCTTTGTCTGACCCGGCTGTCGGACCTCAGGGGGGATCGGCGGGCTCGCTGCCCACCTGAGTGTCAGAACCTTTCCTCCCCCCTTTTTGTCTGTTTCAACTTCTCATTTACACCGCAGCCTTTCTGCTCCTGTTAGCAGTGTAGCCATGTGCAATGCCTGCTGGGATATATTGGCATGCCTGGGCCTGCCACCAGTACAGACGTGCGTTTCAGGTTAAGGATGGTGACGTGTCTCTTGATGTCTCATTATCATCCATTTCAAAGCTGCTGGAATAAATATTTTAGGTTAACGATAAACGAAAATTGTTCCATGTCCTCTAAAGGGACACTTAAAGGTTTTCTGATCTGATGCACATATCAGCGGTTTTATGAAGTGAAAATACAAGATGATGTGGTTGAAGTCAACAGGACTGAGAAGAGAGCAGGTTTAACTTGAACATTTGAGTAAGTGCAACTTCCAGGTTCATCCCCATCTATTACCGACTGTAGCTTTAAGGTTGGAGGACCTTTGCTGTCAAGGTTACAATTAACACATGGTTACAGTTACTGTTCCAACACGCCAACACCTCATTTTAGTTTGTTAAATGAATGATCTAAACGTACATTACCAGCTCATTATCAACTGCTTATTGGAATATAGACCATTCATTCATTATCTTTACCTGCTTTAACCCGACAAACAGGGTGTGCCAAAGCGTATCTCAGTTGTCACTGGGCGAGAGGTGGGGTGCATCCTTGACTGGACACCAGTCATTCACAGGGTGACCGGGTAGGAAATTCCAAAGACGTCGCACGCTAATTTATGAAAGGAGCTATATAAATGAAATAAATTTTTTCATTTGTCTGTCATCGCAGAACATACTAAGGAGGAAACACCGGATGCTGGAGTGAAGCTATAAAATCATATTACTTTCCTGGTAATTTATTGCCTCCTTGTTAGGAAATTGTGGAATAATTATGAAATCATGTTGAGATAATTTCCAATACATTTTGGGTAATTAATGAGGTAATTTGGGGGTAATTTCAAAGAAATTAAAAATATGTTACTTGGTAATTTATTACTTATTACCATGAAATTTGCAGACTACTAAAATAAAGCGTCAGTAACGAAAAATGTTTGACTGTATGATGTTTTGTTTATACATCCGTCAACCCTACACACCTCCTTACACTGACTTTGCCACTCTGAGTACCACAACCTGACTTCCTACTTTTCACCTCTCACAGTTAATACAGCAGCTGGAGGGCTTTGTCATCTGAGCTCAAGCATTTTACTGAAACCACTGTTGGTGGAATTCTTTTAAGAAGGACAGCCCGTTTGATTATCTTGGAGTATTTTTCAGCAAAAAAAGGCTCTGATAAACCACCTGTACACTACTCGCTCACCCACGAACAGATAAAAGTGGTGACTAGCTGGTAAATATGGTTGAGCATTCGGCAGCTAAAGAAATTTCTCTCAGGAGCCGTTAAGACCAAAGCTGGAGCTAAAAGCAGAGTAAACTATTGATCTAACATGCATCATCTCGCCTGAAATGACTTCATATAAATGGTAACGTTGCAGCCTGTCTGCTGGATGTGTAAATGTTTCTGGCAACACATTTGCAGCATGTTATCAGGTGAGAATATGTCAGTCTTGTGTCTATAGTTTGTTGCACCTCCCACACATTGCAAATAAATAAGAATCGAGGAGGGAAACAAATAAAGAAACAATTGTGCATTGTTTTTAGGTTTGCTTTGGAGAAAAAAAAAACACAAACTGTGTAAATATTGTCTGTCCAAAAATTCCAGCAGACCAGCACGGAGTTATTTCACACAGTCAAGCAACGCTGTGAAATAGAATAACAAAACAAAAAGGAGCAAAACAAGACACCCTGGAGGAAAAATAATCAGATATTATTCAGGAAGACAAAACAACATCTTGCTTATTAAATTTCATGCTATTTGCAGCGATCAGTGGGACATTTATTTACTCACTTTAACCTCCCTCATTTGACCCGCTCTGCCTAAAATCATACATACATACATGTTATTAACATACTCGTCTTCATATTTCTCAAAAGCAAACGTTCTGTTATAACATAAGGAACATCATACTCAGATGATTCATTCAGCCTCCCACCTGTTTGAGTTCTTTGTTCTAGACAGACTTTAGTGTGTACTTTGACCATTGAAAATGTTAAAGAAAAAAACGTGCAACACAATAGTAAATGCACATAATATCAACACACTATGTGACACACATCCTTAATGACATAACCCTGAATCTTAATTTCATATAAATATTTTAATATTTTGACGTCGCTGTTGCTCGTGTGTTTTGGGTGACCAATTTTTTTTTTTTTTTTTTGAACCCCGATCACATCGATGAGGTCTTTGATGAAATGAAACGCACTGGCCAGCCTCTTTATCTCTGTACTGATGATAATGTCTCAGGCCTCACCGCTCAACAAGATGCCTCCAGTAGTTTAATTCTTGAAGTGGACTGTACATTGCTGTGATTTCAAATGAGTGGGAGACCGGCTGTTCCCAGAGCAAGGCTGGAGCTGACTCAGACACTCTAACCCCTGCGCCCCAAATCACACAGCAGTGTTATCTGCCAGAGGATACAATCAAGGAAATGCATCAAAGTTCAGTCTCTGGAGCTGGTCTGCTCACATGCATGCTGACAATATGGGCGGTGTTCGAGCACAAACACATCCATTGAATCGCTCACTAATTGCACATGAATACTCTATAGCCTGACTCATAATGAAAGAGCAATTAGGCCTCTCTATCACTGGCTTTGAACCAAACACAGATCTGACTTTGGTGGACGAATGCTGCTTTCAGCATCTGCAGGGCAACCTCGCATTTCTTTGTCTGACTCGGCTGTCGGACCTCAGGGGGGATCGGCGGGCTCGCTGCCCACCTGTGTGTCAGAACCTTTCCTCCCTCCTTTTTGTCATCTGTTTCAACTTCTCATTTACACCGCAACCTTCCTGCTCCTGTTAGTGGTGTAGCCATGTGTGACGTCTGCTGGGATATATTCCCTTGTCTGGGCCTGCGTCCAGTACAGACGTGCGTTTCACTCCTGAATAGAGCATTGTGTGTGTGTGTGTGTGTGTGTGTGTGTTTCCCTCACTTGCTCGGTCCACTGATATTCTATCGTTGTGTGTAATCCCTGGTAATAATGTTGTTGTGGGAATTTAAACGTGTTGGTGCAACAACACAGCCATATCAGCCTGCCTCGACCCGTCTATCCAAAATGAGAGTCCAGTTTGTCCCAAATCTTGTTGACATCAGACTGCAGGCGAGCCTGACATGTTCATACATATTAATTAAGCCATGTAGTAATTTATTCACCAGCTGATTTACATTGCAGAGCAGGGAGGTCCTAAATCAAAGGAATTTCAAAACACTTTACAAGATTTGCAAATTCGATGAGACAAGCTGTTTATTTCTCTAGTATGCTGTAGCTTTTGGCCCTAAACTTCATTTTAATCTTAATTCCTTCATTAGGCAAATACGACAGTGGCTCCTTCGACACTAATGCAATTTGCTGAACACGTCCATAAAAAAATCAAACACTGTATGTTTGCATGTGTGAGCATGTATTAAGCATTGCCTCAAAACACACCAACACATTCATAAGCATGTCAGCAACCAGATACACAAACAATATGTAGCCCTCCATATTAATCTTTTTCTTGGCTGGGACTCACTAAAATGTTATCTACTTGACTGGTTGTCTCTGGTCTCGAGGGAGGACTGTGCATGTGGCAGAGGCTGGCAGAACAGAGTAGGTAGGACAGACTCAGGATTTGTATGCGACGGGAGGCACCTTTAGGAGGACGATGTCTGGTCTGCCTGACGCTCAGTGATTCTCGGTGGGAGGGGAGCAGAGGCGCACTCAGTTGGAGGAAAAGACTTATGAGCTTTATTGATCACAGGCTCGTATAGAGAGGGGAGTCTCCTTCTGCATAAAACAGAGCTTTTATTGACATCAAGACGGCAACAGGTGAGGCAACTGAAGAATTCATCAGACTAAAAGAGCAAATTTTAAAAGATAAGCTCAATGGGGGGGCTGTTAATAATAAAAATAAATAAATTTAAAAAAAACCTGTTCTGTTTTTCAAAGTCTGCTGGCTCCTCCAAATCCACCAAAGGCAGATTATGGCATCAATACCACTGGTTGTCAGGGCTGCTGCTGGACTATCATTTCACTTGAGTGGGAAAAAGAAATCATGCATGCACTGCTGCACACATGTATAGATCTTACGATCTGCTTCCGATCCACTGAGGCGTGACAGGTTTATTACACGTCTGATGTATTGGGGTCAATCAACTGATGACATTTTTTATATTTTTAGATAATGATGTCCGGCACAACAAAAGCTATAATCATTGGGTACAGAAAAGTCAGAGTAGGGTTCTTCTAGAAAGCTTTTTTTCCCCTTTTTTTTTGAATAGCCAGCGTGTGTGTTTGCCGATCAAACTGTGTGGCAGGAGGATTATATTCGGCCATTGTGTTCTGAGGCAGCATTAGGTGAACTGTGTGGAACTGAACGTGAACAGAAACTTGCCGTGTATTGAACAGGGATGAAAGGTGCTCTAAACTGAGCTGTGAATTGGGAGGTTGGAAAAATGCCAATGGGGAAAAGGACTGAACTCTGGGGTCAGGAGGTTTGTTTATTTTTTTTCATTTCTTTCACCCTTATTTTTTTCTTTTTTCCAGTAGATGACTGCAAAATTGCCATGACCCAGAAAACAGATGCGTGCGACTGTGCGGACAAGGTTTGAAGCCATCGAGGTGACGGCAGCTGTTTAGCCTGAGAAGCCGCTCCAGAAAAGCGCAGTGTTTCCCTTCCTGTGCCAGCGTCCTGTGTGAGTGTGCTCCAGGTGATTTGTACATCCCGCAGCATGCCTTGCATGCTCATCAACTCTGTGACAAAGTTCAATAAGCCAAACTCCCCACACCATTTACCTGTCTAGCGGAGCTTCACCAGACAACAGTTACTGCCCCTGCTGTCCACTGCGGTTGGAGACTAAACTCAGCACTCCAGTTAAAAAAAAGAGACTCGACACACAGCGGGCGCACAAGTGAGCACAGAAGTTAATGCCAGCGCTCTCATTTGAAGATCCTCAGTTGTCTTATCTTATTTGGGAGCCTGCTGCTGTGGGTTGGAGGGAAGTAAACTGGGGTTGAACGGTTCACGCACCAGACCACAGTTGTTGGCAGTTTACCACAGCGCTCGTTCTGGCAGCAGTCAGCGCATGGCGTCCGACCCCCCGTCGTACCCACACATGGAGAACTGGTTGTTTTTGTTAAGCCGTGGAGTTATGTAAACACAAATGCCTGTGAGCAAAGAATTCATCCTCTGCAACAGGTGAGCTGTTTTTTTTCCTTTTTTTTTTTTACATAACGTCTCAGATGACGTAGCTCGCCCGCGATTGATGGACGCGGACGCGAGGCCTTGACTGAAATGTCGAAATACAGTTACAAGGCTGCAGGGGGAGAAAAAGGTGTTCTGTACAAGAAAGACGGCGATGTCAAGTAACAAGGACATCTCTCAGTACAAAAAGATTGAAGCGTTGAAAGAAAATTTGTTTTTTTACAGCTCCATTGAGGGCTGGCTGATCCTTAGCACATATTTCCACTGTGTTTACATTATTCCAGTCTTTCAGTATGATGGTGATTCTCTAAGCTTTATAATACATTTGAATCAATGCTTAATCAGTGCAACAAGCTTAATATTGTTTGTTTAGATCAGATATTGCCTAGTTTAAAATATAATTCAGTGTATCTCAGTATAAAATACAGATACAGAAGAGTAGGGCCATCGGCTTCCGACCACATATTAGTTTAAATGATAACCATCAGATTCAGAAGAGATGGGCGGGTTTTTCTGGCGCAGCGCTCTTTCCAGGCACACTCCAGAAGAAGGTGTTTTGTGACGGAAAAGCGGACTTCTTTCCCTGCAGCCACCACTGTTCCTTGGCACGCTTAAGAGGCTGCGCTGTTTGAGGGCGAAGCTTTGGTGCTGCAACATAGCAGGACTAACGCCAAGCTGGCGCGGGATCCGGGGGCAAAACACAAGAACAGGTCGTCTCCTCTTCCAGCCCCGGTGGAGGAGCAGCAGAACATTTTGCTCAGGGGTGGCGGCGCTCTCAAAGTCACCATTGTTCTTCTGGCGTAGATGAAGCTGACACGTCATGTTTTCCAGTTTGTGTGCTCAGATCTGCTAGTAAGCGCGCAGACTCTTCTTGTCAGTGATGACGTGGGATGGCACAGGACCACCGATCTGACCCAAACCCTAACTTAGAGGTTGAGGAAGCTGCGGTATTGATCTGCTTCTTGTGGTCGCATCTTTCTGCCAAGCGTTTGAAATCCCTGCAAGCTGCATCGTCTGCTCCTCTCAGCAGTGGACAGAAATGTACACTGAACACTGAACTTGTTTTTAATAATCAACATTACTGTAATGTGACCAATTTTATAATTTCTGCCTATTCTTCTGAGTAAAACCCACAAGAGGCGGATCCATTATTTGACTCGGGCAGGCTGTATAAGGCTTCTAATCAAACACCATTCTTTTACTTTGTCTCTGCTCGTTCCAACAGTTTTAACTGTACATGTACGTTTATTCATCTGTGATTGTTGCACAGCATTTTTAAACAAATCACACTTTGATATTTAATAGCATACAGTACATTAATGGTCACATTTTAACACCCCTCTGTGACATTTGTCATGTTTTAAACGTGAACAGCGTCTTCATTTGTTGATGCTGCGGTAGCACGGTAATTATGTGCATCTGTGTTGGTAAGGATTATAGAGCGGGGGTTTATTTGCATCCACGATACACAGTGTGCATGTTTTTAGTTACATCTTGCATAAGCTTGTCCGTATTTGTTGCGTGTGCCTGTGTTTTAAATAAGGACAGCAGTTAGCTGAGGTGCAACACCTTTTCTCTCATTAGACTTACTAAACAGGATAATGATTCCCAGGAGAGTCTGTCTCCATCGCTCCGCTTGCCCTGTCACTCTCTGCACCACCATCACCATGGTGATCAAAGCCAGATGTGCTCACTTCTGTTGCCGCCAACAAAGCACAACTGTACTGAGTGTTTTTACAGTTGTCACTCTGCTCAGTGCCACAGCCCTCTGGGAATCTATGTACAACATAAACCTTCAACAAACCTGAAAACACAGCAGAGTTCATATCTGTGGCTGTCACGCGTTATTTAACTGCAAAAAAAGCATTACAACACGCACATTTTGACCAATGAAAGCGGCTATAAATTTGTTTGCCTGAGCAGCCACAATTACAATCTTTTTTTTAAGGCATTGGCATCTAAAATAATTTTTCAGAATGTTCAAAATATTTCTGTTATTCCAATATGTAACTACGTTATCATGGTCATGGACAGTTTTCTCCGAAATGTGAAATGCCATAAGTGATGTTTATCGTGCTTCCCTCCACCTGGCTGTTTTTCATTTCATCCAGATTCCAGCAAACCGCTCCACCTATTTACAGTCCTTTTTAGAGGCTCATACTGGACAGAAGTTTTCCACCATTCCTGCCAAGCCAAACTTATCAAACTATCAAGACACCAACGAACAAAACGGCGGCGAAGCAAGCCGTACTAATTTGTTGTGACTGCAGTGAGTGAACATGCAGAAAGTTCAGACCGCAGGACGCCACTCAGCCGCCTGAAGAGGGAATAAATCAGCGCATTGCGGCAAGATAGCGAGATGTTCAATATCTGCTGTTATATTTTGCATGATTACCAAATATGTGCTATTTGTTTGAAAAGCGCCGAGGGATGAGTTTTCTGCCTCTCCCGCTTTTAACAACAACAAAAAAAACCATCAACAAACATCTCAGCGAGACGGAAAAACAAAGACAAAGAACTGAGAGGGGGCAAAAACGTACACTGGTGTAATGCAACGCTGATCAAAGAAATACAGACAAGACACAAAACACACCTGCAGTGCCAGATGGAGGTAGCCCCGGTAAGGAAGAGCGAGGGCAACGCAGCGCTGAGAGAGAAACTGGTAGATAGGAGAGAGGGAGGAATAATAAAGAAGGTGTGAAAGATCCATTGTTGATTTAATATTGCATAGTGCACTTTTGCACAGATGCAAGCAGCTCGACTAAGTCCGGCCCTGGCTTGATCTATCAACAGGAAAGAACAGCGGGAGCCCGGCTCGTCCCTGGGTGACACTATTAGGGTGTTGGTTTACCACCATAACTGTCTCCTCCTGGATCAGAGCCCAGCAACAAGGTGACTCGGCTCCGGCTGTACAGCGATTAGTCAGGTTCTGCCACACAGCGATACTGGAGGAAGAGGGAAAAAAAAAACTTGTTAGACCGGAAGCCTGTTTGGTAGTGAGAGTGAGAGAGAGAGAGAGAGAGAAGAGGGAGAGCACAAAGTCTTATTAGAAGGGGAAGAAGCAAAAGTTTTCTGCGGCCAGCTCAAGACTTCTGCATTGATGAGCAGAGCGATTACACTTATTTTTCTTCTTTAGAGGCGAAAAACGCGCTGACAAAGAGGGAACAATCAGTCAGAATCATGGTAAATGAGGGTTTGTATGCCGCACTATTGCCTTACTTTACTGCAGTTGCCAAGCAAACAGTGGAGATTACAGGAAGAAACAGCCTCTCCAAAATCGGCAAATTGTAGTTTTCATCTCACGCGCGTCTGATGGAGCAGATACGCTTTCATTTTAATCAATAAAGCAGTCTACAAAAGGCTGCATGACAGCTCACATTACGCCCGTTTTAGCGTGACCTAAAGCTTCTCGCTGGGCTTTGAGTCTGTTTGCGCAAGTCTTTGCCAAAACGCAGAAGCTATCACACTGTACTGCAGCCGAACAATCCCAGCACAGTGAGACTGACACGAGGCCGACTCACAGCGCGGCCTGTGTCAACATCAGACTTTCTGGATTGTGTATATAAAAAAAATACTATTAATAAATAAATAAAAACCTTGCCAGGGAGTGTAATCCAGGCAGCAATCACCAAAACATATTTGGCAAGGCAAATTAATAGCATTTCAACATATTTTGTGGGAGACAGGCGATGGATGGCTGCACTCCTTCCTAACCGCTCTCTGTGACAGACAACATCAGCAGTAGATTACAAAATGACTGTGCCAAACAACCTGAAAATAGCAAGTGATTCTTGCACCATAAAATCCCACAGTAAGATGTGTGCAGGCAGTTATAAATACAGCAGAGTCCTCACTCTTTGACTCTGGGGGGAAAAGAAATAGTGACAAATCTGTTGATCTGCTTTGTACTTCACTTCCCCACCCCCCCACAAATCCTCAGATACATTTTTAACTTCATCTCCAATCAAAGAAGCCCAGATTGCAATCTGCTACACAATATGTTTTGCTCCACTTTATTAGGCCCATAGATAAACCTCATGGCTGGAACACAGGCATGTGAGTAATGAAGGCTCCCTCAACATAACAAGATCCTACCCTCCTTATGCTCTTCTTCTCCTCTCAATTTGTGGCGCCTACAAGTTTAGCCGGTCATTTTCCCCCGCTTCCTTCTCAAAGAAACGGGGGCCCAAACAATAATCATTTTTTACATCTCGAAAGCATGCAGGCAATTAAAGGGAATGTATTGTCAATACGCATGCGGCTCCAGGTTCCCTCTCCCGACGTGAACAAAGTGTGTTTCAGCTAATCATAATATGTTAACAATTAGATAGTGTGTTCTCACCTGAAACACACACACACACACACACACACTAAAGTAGTGAAGTTTCTGTGAATTGGAGCACAGTGCACATTTTGACCAAAAAAGACAGACTTCAGGGGGAATTTGTGAAAGACTTGATGACGCTTTTGTCTTTTCGTGTATTGTTAAGAACCCAAATCACTTGTAATTCAGAAGCATGTTTACAGCACATTTATTATTTTGTATTAACATTGTGGCACTTTCTCAGAAACGCCATATTAGGAAAAGGAGAACACCCACGCACATAATCTCCTAGATCAAAATAACATTCGGGGAAACGGGGAAGAAAAAAAAAGACGTACTCCAGCGACACAGAAACGGCGGTAATTCTCCGTGGCATTGGAAATAAAGAGGGGAAGGAAAAAAACAACAACTGTACTCTTTTGAAGATGAGGTTTTACAGAGAGCTGACGTATTGAAGAAAAAGGTGACTGCTGCTACATCCTTGTACAGAGCTGCAAAAGACCTTAAAAGAAAGTGGTTTGACTTTAAACCGTCCAGTAAAAAGCACACTGCCGCAGCCAGCCAAAGCTGACTCAAGGCCACCAGAGGAGCAACAACAAGTGCCTCACTCTCCCGAACTGCCGAGAGCATCACCGCAGAGGCGTTTGTCTCTGGCCCCGCTCCAGATGGGGACGGTTGTGTTGCTCTCAGAAGGTGTTGGCCAGCTGACGGCCTACAGGAAGCAGACCCTCTCAGATATCAGGCTAACTGCTCCGCAGATCTCCGTCTCTCCTGGCAAGTCTCAATTCTGTCCATTTATGTAAATCTGATTTATGTTTTAAAGGGGGCACATGTTCGGCACGGTGCCTTTTAATGTCTTTGTTTAATTAATAAAAATGAGCGATAAAAGTTCACACATGCTCTTCACAAGCTCGGAGTCAGGTGCGACTTTTATTGAGAGAATTTAACAACGCAGAAGTACAGAAACTATGATAAATCTGGACTTTTTTTATTGTGCGTATGCATGACTATGTAGGGTTTTATGAGCATATGCATTCATGAATCATAAGAAAATTGAGCTCATTATGAAGCAAATTATGAGCAACTACAAA
>JAVQJZ010100369.1:0-12017 GCA_036025355.1 Leiopotherapon unicolor | reverse complement strand
GACTGCTCTATTATTGAGATATGACAATATTCTGTACATCAGAGCTGTTTTTAAGTCTTTTGAGTCAAGTCATGAGCCTCTCAGTAATGTTCAAGCATCCAGTGAAGTCACCTACAGTGAAGTAACCAAGTCTCAAGCTGAAATTCTGTGGCTGTGCAACACCGGTGATCTTGGCTCATCTTGCACTATAAAAGAGATGATTGAGATATAAAACATGACCACAATATATCTCTCTCTCACACTGATGTGCCTCAGAACCGATGCTATGCAGACTGTCCAGTTGATGCACTCTTAATAATAGCATCATGATGACTTTAGAGTACATTATTGAAGCTTCCATCCAAATATTAAAAAAATGAAATTTCCAGGAAAGTTGGTTGCATATATTCTTCAGTTCAGTAGGAGAGGACACAGTGAGACGATATTTTTTAAAAAGAGCAGACGTCAAATCTCATGATCTGGAGGAACATTGCAGCCTCCACATGTCGTGTATTTCCATTGCACTTTATCACATGTTGGTTCTAGTTTTTTTGGGAAAATGATCAACTTCTTTTGGAATTTCTGGCGTTTCCACTCAGATTTTTTATGCCAAAATTGGAAATCTGCAAAAACCATATGAATGGAAAAATACTTTCTAACTGGTTTTCTTCTGTATAATCACAGTTGGACTTAAATTCTTGGTGCCTCCATGTTTGCCCTTTTGGATGCCCCTATAATAGATAATATGTGATAAAGTGTCCTTGAGGGTGGTCCAAAGAAAACATGATAAAGTGCTCACTAGAGTGTCCTTCCAGTGGAAATAAAGTGCACTAATGAAGAAAATGTGATGCAGTACTGCTGCCATACATCCTGGGAACAGTTTAATCTTAAATGCATCATGACTTTCTGCACGCTGCTGCCCTTTTATTCACCCTTGCCCTTCAGACAGTGCACGTCCGTCACTCAATGTGTTTTCTTATTTTTTAAATGCAAGACAATTTAAAACATTTTTTCTTTTATTACAGTGTTGCATTGGCCAGTGTATTCAGTGTCGTATCCTTCCATATTCTGATTGGTTGGTTTGTGGCAACAAACAGGTTGTGAGAATTAGTTTGTACATTTTAATACAGAATTCTGAGGCAGCTTGTCATAAGTGATCAAACTCAAAATCAGTGAACAGCCTCTCACAGTGTGAACTACTATAGGATCCAGTGTTTTGAATTAATCAAAGTTAACATTCACTCCAAAATCCCACAATGAAGAGAGCTTTTGTTACCTGAGTGCAAGTGAAGTCTGTTTTCTAGAAGTCATCTCTGCTGATTTGTGGAGGTGATAATTAAAGTATCTGATCTTGTGATGGACTAGAAGAAGAAAAGAGGAAAAAGAGTCACCAGTTAGTGCAAACATACAGATGCACACACGTGCACAGAGACCAGCGCAGTGCATGTCCCTGCCCCTTTCCACTCCCCTTCTCCTAACTCCCACATTTCCCTCCTCTCCTCAACCCCTCCCTCTCTCTCCCTCTCTCTTTCTCTCTCCCCTCTTGAATTAAGTCCATTATTCCTGCCTGCTCTCCCTCTGAGGACTTCCACTCTACTCAGCTCCTGTGAAAACTGTGTGTGTGTGTGAACTCCTTGTGTGTGTGTGTTAAGAAGAGTTTTATGTGTGTGCACAGGGTTGTGTGTTTTTCTAAGTGGAGCTGGAGTGCAGCCGTTCATCAGTGGAGCTGACTGCAGACAGGGGAATAGTCAGATCTCACTGCGCTGCTTTTTAACTCACACACCGGCTGCTTTTTGGACTTTTTAAAGACTCACAGGACTTTTTCACACCAAAGCGGGACTCTGCCGCTGCTCTCTTTCTGCCCTCCAGGCACCATTCCCATCACTGGAATTACTCGAGGTCTTTTTTCCAGAGCTTTCTGAAAAGGAATTTCTACCTGCTTAATACTATTTTATATATCCTCCCAATTTATGGACTGTCAAATCTTAAGCTCTAGTGTCAGTTGTTTGCACCTGCTTCCAGAAGAACTTATGTGCACACTCTCATTTAGACATGCTCAAGCTTGAGAATGGGTGTTTTGCAAGAACATAACAAGAACTCATAGAGTGTATGTAGGTGTGCATCCAGCACTGTCTTTTCACTGAGTGTGTAATCAAGAGGGTCTGTCTCATATGGACATGCTTGTTGGCTTTTTTTCTTATTGCAATGAAGAGACTATGAAAGGACAACCAGAAAAAAACAGTACAGTAACTATGGAGACGGTCAGTGCTGTCAGAGGCATGTGGGGCTCAGGTGGACGTTGATCTCGACACAGATTGTCCCTCAATTGGATGGACAGGTGAGTTAACTTTGACCGTTGTGCAGTCAGGAGCATTTAGAGTAACTACATGCACCCCTGAAATATTTCCATCTATTATTTAAATGCACAATTATGTTAACGTTGTTTTCCATAAGGAATCTGGCAATATTATACTACAGTCAGTTTTATGGTTTATACTTCTTCTGTCACTTCTAACAGTTTTCTCTGCTGGCTGAAAAAGTAATTTAGCCACAAACTAACATCAGATGGCATACTGGAAAGAATTTATATCCGCTGTTCAGCCATTAAGTGAGTGTTTTACTCAGCCTGCTGTGTTTGTGACTTGATCTCGTGCAGCACTGTCATTCCTGAGCCTTTATGAACCCAAATATCCTTTTACAAGTCATGCTGAAGATGTGGGCTTTTCTCTCAGAGAATTTGGATGAAATCCTCTCCATTACATTTTGGAGAGTAAAGTAAGTTGTCTTCCCTCAGAGCTGTTTGGAGCAGCTCCAGTCCGGAGGCCAGAGGCAGCTCTGTAAGGTCCTGACTTACTGCTGCTCCCGGGTTTAACGCGGCCAAATGGCCAGCTACCAGCTACCAGCAGGCTTCCCTCGCCTGAGTGGCTCCTTTGCTGTTTCTTTTTTTTCAGAGCTTGTTATACCAGACAAGAGGTTTAAGCCCCCTTTTAATCATACCAGGACAGATCTCGAACAGCATTTTTACACTTCTTTCTAGTAATGTGCGAGGTAACCCACACAAATTTTAGTCCTGTCTCCCCACTGTGGCAGTGCAGGCTAGCCTGATAAAAAAGATTTAAAAAAACATAATAATAGTGATTCAGACAGCTCAGATGTGGCAGTGTGCAGAACTTTTGTACTTTAGACAACAGCTGATCAGGCTCAGTTGAATAAATTTTTATTAATTGTTATTTCTACTATTTTCCCATTCAAACTTTGTCTAGTGAGAATAATGTAGCCAAACTGAACAAATGCTAGCCACGAGTTCCCAGGCTGGGAAACTTTCCATTCATTGCTCCTGGGCCAGATGGCTCGGTACCAGTGACCAGCAGAGCGCTGTCGCCTTCCTGACTCCTTCATTCACGCCGTGTCTTTCAGAACAAATAAGCTTTCCAGTCCCGGATTGTCCCGCGTTCTGTTTGTCACTTTGTTTTTTTTCAGCATAAAGCCCATAAAGACTGGTAGTCACTTTTGGCTTATTGCTGCTTTACTTAGTCAGTATTGTCTATGTGTGAAATTTCCATTTACTCTAGTAACTAGCTTTGTCCTGAGACCTTCAACTGAAGATAATACTGTACCTCTAAGCCATGGCACACTGTGAACACAGAGACTGCTTTTGAATTCTTTTCTGACCCTTCATATGACTGAGCTTTTTACTCTGTGTGCCTGTAAATCACTGCAGAGACTTGTTTCAGCCTAACCTTCACCTTTAGCTAAGATTTTCAAAATCAATAATGCTTATGGGTAATTTGTGTCAGATTTATAACACAGGGCATAACTCTACATTGCTGGTCTGTCTTTTTCAATGATTCTGCCTCTAGTGGAAATGCTCAGTAGTGATGTACCCGGATCCAAATCTGATACTCAGTAAAGAACAAATAATGTGAAGGAAACAAATTGCTTTCACCCAAAGTTGTTCAACAGTATTCTGGGGACAGCAGAGGTATTAGATCATATCATTGGGGATGGCCGGGGGTTAAAAATGTCAATTCTGTTTTCAACATTTATTGTTTCAACTTTATCTTGCTAGCTAGTCATTTCATTTACGGCATTTTATGACAAGTGATCGCTATATTCTGTCCCGAGTCTGTGTGGACAGAGCGCCATGTTGTATGTGGTCTGTTTGATGGAGAGAAATACATACAGATGCATACAGACAGAGAGAGAGCGGAATAGAAAGTGAATGGTAGACTTTTGCATGCAATATTTCTGTATTAATAACTTACCCACAACGCTGCTTTGTCACTTTTAGACTGACCTGTGAATTACTCTTATGTAATTCATACAGAACCAGATGTTCAAACAATTAATAAAACTTCAAGTTAGAGTTTTTAGGTGATTAGGTTGTCAATATAAAATGCTTTGTTGATGTGTTGTTGTGTTGCCAGTGTAAATTTGGTTAGAAAATATAAGAAAAACATTAGCCTGATTTAACATGACTTTTGGTACAAATCATGACAACTTCTGGTCTACTATCTGAATACAGATATAGAGACAGATCATTTTGTTGGCTTACAGATACAGTTATTGATGGAGATAAAAATGCCTACTGCTCAGCTTTCTGTTCTGCAATAGCAAAAATATTTCATGCATCAAGTTAACAACACAGCTGTTGTGCACTTATAATATCCTTAATGTTCTCTGTTTCCTTCTATACATTGTTTGTAAAAATGTAAAGCGTGCAGATGTGTGACAGTACAGCACTGCATCTCCTGCTCTTCCTCTCCTGTTTCTCCCCTCACATTTAAAGCTTTTTTATTCTGAAAATTAAACGAGTGTGTGCAACCCAAGCCGATTTTTACTGGAGTTGAATCAAAAAGCCAGCTTTTCCAACATTTTACATGCTTGCTGAATAGTACTTGTGATGACTCAGATTCAGTCCCTGGATTTTTTGCCTAACCTTAGCCATCACAATTACATGTTGAACACCAACCATTTCGTTAACAGTAAACAAGCTGTTATTTCCAACCTCAACCCTGAAACCAAGACTGAACACCAACACATGGTTAACCTTGTGGGGTAAACTGTTCACAGATGGGACTTTAGTCTTGACAATATGAAGTCCTAACAAACCACTAGTTTTGTGCGTTCTGCATGTTATGAGCACTTTTTATGAATTATGACAAAACTATGTATGAAACTGATTCAACAGTAAATCTCTAGCAGCCTGGCATAAAACTACTTGTAAATCCAAAATATGTGTTTCAGTAGCATCCGATAAGAAGGTAACATTCACCTTCAGTGTGGCAGTGATGTGTGATTGAACCCAACTCGACCAGCTCCCCTCTTCTCTCTCTCTCTGCTTGGACCTGCTTGATTACTCACTTTTTTAATCCATCCTGCCTCGTCCTTCTCCTCATCTTCACTTTGCCTGTCTGTTACTCTAATCTGCGTCTTTCTCAATTTACCTCTGTATTTAAAGCTCCTTAAATGGTGTAGGTCCATTGATGCTCCATTGAGAAAGACATTATACATATGATAACCTAGAAATAGAAATCTTTCAGTGAAATAAAGGTTTTAGTCACCATTTGCTGAATTGTGTTTCTCTGCTGCCACCTGTGCACCAAGTAAAAAATGCACTGCATGCACAATTAAAATATATGAGTATTTATAAGTGCATACTCATAAAGTGCATGCTTGTAAAAGTTTCATATGCCATTTTCTATTACATTTTAACACAAATATTCTGCATAGCATCCAAGATACCACAGAAAATAGATCAAGGGGGGAAAATGTATAATAAATTGGATTTTCATGTTCTTGTTTTTTTTTCCATGATTTGCTTAATTTTCCACCCTCCCTTGCTCCCTCTCACTGCCCCCTATCATGCAAAATGGTTCAAAAGCCACCAGTAACTTGCTGTTTTGGTCATTTTGTTCTGTAAAGATGAGAGCCCCTACCTCCTCCTCACCACTTTTACCTCATTCTTCCTCTGCTTCTCTTCATCCATCCCTCCCTCCTTTCATTTCTCCATCACAGGGAGGCTTAGACTTGTTGGTCACAGGCCAGGGAAAGTCTTGTTTTTCCCTGCAAGCGAAACAATTGGCTTCTTTCTCTCCCCCACCTCTCGCTGCACTCATTTTCTTTTCAATCCCACCCTCCCTCCATCACATTCTCCTTTTCCGTGGGACAGGGCTAAAGTGGTGTAACGTCTGTATATTGCTCTGTCCCCCCCACTCTTTGTCTGTCCTCCTCTTCCACATATTTGTCCTCCATTCTTCTCCACCTTAGTCCCTCAATCTCAGTCTATCCCTTTCTCTTACTCTCCCTCCATCCTTCCATTGTCTCCTCCCTTCCCTCTCTTCTTCATTCACCTTTTACTTCTCCATCAACAGATTGTCTTCAAACTTTTTCCTCATTTAACCATTTCTTGAAGCATCTCTAGCTTCCCTATGCCTTACTAAATATTTTTTTGCCTCCAACTCTCCAACATTTTTCCTTTTTCGTTACATCACTACCTTTATAATACTCCTTCCATTCTTCTCACTTTCGCTTTTGACTTTCCTTTCTGTTTGCATCTTTCACTCTTCCTAAGAGCTTTATTCTTCATTGTTTTGTCATGCTTATCCTTTATCAGCTAGTCTCTATCATCCTCCATTGCCTCCTGAGTGACTTTCACTTTCTCTACTTACTCTGTTTCTTCTCTAACCTGCGCTGGTGGAGGCCTACAGGTTAAACTGCTGATATCAGTTCATTCATCATTGTGCGATGTACTGTAGGGTTGCACTCTAACCTCGCTCTGAAAAGCCCGTCTCACCCTGGAGGCAGGCTGCTTTGTTTGCTTATGTCAATTTAGGCTGGTTTTTGACAGGATGCCCCCACCCTCCCTTCCTCCCCACCCCCCACGAATCTCTCTTGTTCTGTCTTTATTTTTAATCCACTCCCTCTTGGCATGCTGCTGCTCCATGTCTATTGAAGCTGAACTGAATGCAAGTGTCAGCAGCCCGAATGGCTTTTATTAAGATGCATTATGGAGCATGTGAGGAGTTTGTGTGTTTGTGTGTGTGTGTGTGTATCTGTGTGCATTTGCATGTGTGTGTTTGCTGATCTAAGTGCTGTGAAGCAGGAGTTTGTAGTGTATATATGCTCCTGCATGTGTGCATACAAATATGTGTGTGTATGTCCACTAAGGGCTCTGGGACGAGATGAGGATGTGCAAGGAACAATAACGGTCCCTTCATCTCATGATGGCAGATTTGGAGGGCACACACACACTTGCTGAGACACACACACACAGAGCTCAGGGAGACTCAGAGGAACAATGGGACCGGCCGTTCCTTTTATAGCAGCCGACAGGAGTGTAAGGGCTTCAGAGCTGCTCCTGTCACTCCCAGGGACTGTGACATGAATTGTGTGTGTGTGTGTGTGTGTGTGTGTTTCTGCATGTGTGTCATGGAGCTGCAGCGGATGAGAGCGCTGACATCCTTCTCCTTGAAATAGTGCCACTCAGCGCAGAAGTTGAGAACACACATAAGCAGTCTCACCACCTTTCACTCAGCCTGGCAGACAAAGGATTCCTGTTATGCTTCTTCACAAACATAATCACTTCCTTGATATTGGCTGGAAAAAAATGTGATGTTCTCCGCTTCACACCTTAACTACTCAGACCAGAGCTATAAAAGTTTCCCAGATGATTCACACTGCGCCTCTTTGTGTAATTCTGAAAGTCAGTTTCAGTGGCAAAGGATGGCAAGTGGTGTGAGGTTCAAAGTTTTCATGATCACCTTTGTCCATTCACGGCTGTGCATCTGCGTGTGTGTTTACATACTGCAGGGAATGCGGGAATATATGTTCCTGTTCAACTCTGTCCTGTTCTGTTGTGGCCTGGGAGCTTATGAGAGCTCTCCTGTCTCCACGCCTCAATAGCTCTATTATTCATAAAACTCTGTGCCAACAGCCTGGACGGGTCTGCGTTTTTATATGTGTGTGTGTGTGTGTGTGTGTGTGTGTGTGTGTGTGTGCATGCATTTTAGTGTGTGTAGAGATTGTGTGTATATTTTCATCTTTATGTATTTTGGTATCCATATGCATGGTTAAAAGTGATCACTACAGCTTTCTGCTGTATTTTTCCAGGATATTCAGGAACTGATGTCCTCGTATAAAACAATTGGAGGGGGTTTTAGAAAATACAGCATGCTTTAAAAATGGTTGAGTTGATGATGAGCCAGCCTCAAAACCAATCCATGTAGGACCCATTTTGTGTTCTCTTGACAGTTGTTAGCTCTCATTCAAGTGTGCTCGAAGCCCACCGGTGGAGTTGAGATAATACCTGCAGAGTACTGCTGCACTGGACTGTTGCTGAACACCAGGAGTCAACATACAAACGGGCCCATATTTGGCTGGAGGATTTGGTACATTCAGGGGTGCATAGTTGTGCCAATTTAGGCTGAGAATCACCTCCAGTAGCAATGCTTTGGCTAACTTTGGACAAATCAAGGTCTGCGCAGTGTAAACTGTCTGGATGAGCTTCCTTAAGTATTGTGAAAATTCTTATATGGAGCATATAGAGAAAGTTTTTTTGTCAGATATTGCCCCAGTTATTGACAAAGATACCGAGTCAGCAGTATATAGCAGAGTTGAGCCACATATTTGACAAGCAGTTGATTTATCACCAAGACACAAGTGAGGTTTTTAGAGAAGGGAACAGATGACGGACAGTGATAGTGGTAGTTTTTAGGAGGGGGAGAAGAAGCAAAGCTGGAAAGTGAAAAAAGGGTAAAAGCAGACTCTCTGCCTGTTACTGAGTGCCAACTGTGAGGTGTAATATAATAAAGGAGACTGTTTCTGCTGAAAGGCTTTATTGTTACAGCTGACCGCAGAGTCCAAAGTACTGACAGAGTGTGTGTGTGTGTGTGTCCAATGCACTTTTTTTAACTACACAACATACAAACACATGTATTGACTTCACTCCTGCGCCTGCTGTGGTAGAGTTGTGGTTTACAACACACTTACAATTGAAGCACCAAGTTATTGGGGATTTTTCCGGAACAATAACAAATCTGTCACTTTAAATCTGACTCCAGTTCTCAAATAACTTTATAATAGAGATTTTTTTCTATACTCCCTGCCCATGCTGAGTCCCCCACACACTCAGAAACAGATACTGAGATTATAGAAACCGTGTGTAAACATGATTATAAAAAAGAAAATTTTGAAGCTTTGGATAACTTAAAATGTAATTTATTACACTATAACTTAGAATTGGCACCAATCTCATGACAAAAACTTTGTGTTCCTGGACTCACACGAACAAGACACTTTCTGTAGAGAACACTTATCCATCCTGGTCATCGACGACACACAGTCTTCATCACCATGGTCAGTTGTGTGATTTGGATACTGTCTCTGAGTCTTGCTGTAATGTAAGGAAGAGAGGTGTTGTTGCCGTATTCGAGTCTGGCAGGGTTTTTAGTGTGACTCACACTGAATATACCTCAGACAGCAGTTTTTGCGTATATATGCAGCGACATACCTGGCACAAGCATACACATACTAGTACTTTACATTTCTAAATCCTAAATTTTTAATCCTCTCCCTCTCTGTCTCTATTTTTAGGTCTCTATGCCCATGTGTGACGTTTTTTGTCCCGTCTTGGATGTAAGAGGTGAACTCAGTTGTCCTTCACGGGAGAAGCAGTGAATCTGCCAAGAGAACCTTTCTGAACCAAAGAGGACATTAGAAAGGTTATACTGACCATTGAGAACTGGAGGAAGACTTCAAGAGACTGTTTCCAGAGCTGAATTCTTGCCAAAAGCCCAAACCAGTCAAAAGGCAAGGGAACTTTGGCATTACTGCCAACTGGAATCCAGAAATAGACCATAATCCACAATAAATTGACTTCTAGCTTGTAATTAAATTTTCAAAGTTTACTTCGGGAAGGAGTTCATTCCAAGTGTGTCAAGATGATGACCATGATGATGATGATGGTTGCCACGATGGTCACCTGCAGCTCACTCTTCCTGTTGGGTCTGGCTGCAGCTCATGCTTCCTCCGGGACCATGACCCGCACTTCCTCTTCATCCTCATCTTCCTCCACCTCCTCTTCCTCACCACGTATGAAGCTCTCATACAAAGGTAAGAACCAAAGCTTTACAAAAGCAAGTTTAAATGTTTCAGTGGTCATTTATTCATGCAGATTTAAATACGTCTGAGTCTTTCCCACTGCCTATAATGTAAACTCTGTTCTGTGTACAGTACGAGTGCACACACACTTACACACACACACACTTTCTCTAATGTGAGACTCAGCTGTATCCTTTTCAAAGTAAACACTCCTGAACAGTAGCCAGACATAATTTGTGGTTACTGTGATTCACAGCCACACTCCCCAACACAAACAGATGCACACATACGGCTTAAACAAATAGTGGCAGAGTTTTGTGTTTCATCACGAGCATTGTAAGTTAGAAGAAGGCAGCTCGATGCCCAACAGTACCACATAAACCAGGGATTTGATCCACTATTGACAGTGGCCAATTACAGCCTGAACTGACTCGCAGAGGACTTGAAGCTCGCTGAAGGCATCTGCCCAACTGAGATATGTGCTCCTTTCATTTTGGTTAAAGGTAACAAATAGGATACAAAGTGAAGATGAGAAGACAGCAAAATATTTTAGCTTTAAGGACTAAAACAGATCCTGTTGAACCCATGTGTTATTGAAATGATTTGATTTGATTTAGTTAGTTTAAAATGCTACATACTGTACAATAGTACATTGTAATGCAAACACATTGCATGAATGTGCACATTTGCTAAAAATGGCCCCTAGTATGAAAACAAGGGCAGCAGACCCAAAGTCCTGATGTCATGCAGGCGGCTGCTGGGTGTTGTCGGAGTCTTAATTAAAGTTGTCGTCGTCGTCCCATTAGAACAATGGCAGACTAATAAAGCCATTTTAATGTCTAAGCAGAGAGTTTTCTCTTGCTCCTGATTTAAGCCAGGCCAGCAGGGGAGGATGCAGTCTCTTTATTTTTTCAGCTTCTTAGGCCAAGAGCACCATTTTTTCCACTGACTTGGGGTAACTATTATAGCTTACAAATACAAGTAAAATTTTCCTGGGCACCGTTCCCCCTGAATTTGTTCTTGCCAGTTTGAAAACAACAAGGACACTCAGTTTTTCCATTGAAACTAATATAGTGTCATTAGTGTCAGAGGATTGTGTCCTGCCTGTTCACAGGTTACTGGCCTTCATGCACAGCTCAGAAATCTAAATACTAAAATTAAGTAGTAATCTTCCTTTCAACCTCATGACTTGTTGCAGCCCTGAAGCGAACAAATTTGGATTTAAAGACTTTGATGATAAGGTTGATTTGACATTGACACTATCATCATCATCATCATCATCAGGTATTTCTTCTGTCATTTTTTTAGTGTTGTTTTTAGTGAGTACATTTTGAATAAAACAACAAGCTAGCATGAATGTAAATGTAATTAATATTTTATTTGAAGTATTTATTTCTGCCTCTTTACAGTGCGGCTGAGATATCTTATATGTGGCATGGACAGCAGGATGCATCGTGTCTGGTGTCACAGAAGACATATTGAAGGGTGCCACCTTCTATAACTTGTATATTTGTGTGATTTCAGAGTTGCAGCAGTTCCATGGAGTGCGGCGGTTCGAGCTGGAGCGCTCCTGCTGCTTTAGCGCTTTGCTATTGGATGAAGAGAGAGGCCGCCTCTTTGTCGGGGCCAAGAACTTCCTGCTGTCGCTATCATTAGACAACATTGCCAAGCAGGAACACAAGGTTGGTCATTAACACAACCAGTGAAACACATAATGAGTCAGGAATGCGTGCTAGGCTGACAACATGTTAATCTAAATTATTTAAAATTTGACTGTTTTACTAAAATGTGTCAGAAAAATGGCTAGAAATCAATGAGGGATTAAGAGAGGAAGATCGCATAAAAGAGGTGAAAAAGAGCATTCATACAAAGAACATTGTGACTGATAACTAACTGGTAGTGCACTTAAATACATGGAGACACACAAACAACCACAT
>JAVQJZ010100361.1:0-12744 GCA_036025355.1 Leiopotherapon unicolor | reverse complement strand
GAAATTAGACATGTGTAGCATACACCCTGGGACACAAGAGTTGAAAAAATCCTTAGGTGAGTTGAACTTGAAAAAAATCTTAAGACCTTAAGACTGCATTTAAACTCAAAAGGGCTGTTCAGTAGTTGATCAAAAGTTTAAGTCTTGGAAAGTCCAAATCTGTGCAAAAATCTGGATTTCATGTCATTTTCATTCAGGAACTTTGAATGTGGCAGTATTGCTGAGATGCAAAAGCAAGGCCTCTCACAATGCGCCATCGCTGCTGAGGTTGAACGCATTAAGACAGTCATTTTAAATTTCTTAAAAGCTCCTGAGGGTCATGGGACACAAAAGTCAAGTGGTAGACCCACAGGCAGGCTGTAGTTGAAGACACAGGCCGATCCTCCACCCAAATTAAGTCCCTTATTGATGCTGACTGAATGCCCCTTTGGACTTCACAAGGAAGCACCTGGGACTCTGAAAGGTGGAAGAAAATTTTATTTTCTGACAAGAAAAAAATCAACCTGGATGGTCCTGATGGCTTCCAACATTATTTGGGTTGAACAGATCCCACTGGACATGTTTTCTAAGCGGCACAGTGGAGGAGGCTCCACCATGATCTGGGGTGCGTTTTCCTTCAATGGAACAATGGAGCTTCAGGTTGTGCAGGGGTGTCAAACGGCGGCTGGCTATGTGGAGATGTTGCAGTGGGCATCCCTGTTGACTGAGAGCCCACTGAGGACGTTTGGGCATGGATGGCAAGGGAAGGTTACAAAAACGGATGTCAGTTCCAGACCATGAATGCTCTTCATGAAGCCATCTTTGTCCCACTAGCCTCCCGGAAACATTCGCATCAAGCATTCCTATTTGACTTTTTGAAGTGATCAACAAGAACAGTGGAGCTTCTCACTACTGAGTCCTTTTTTTGACATTTTCAGTTCTTTTTTGTTTTTTGGGGCTATGGTCTTAAACTTTTGATCAGCTAATGAGCAGCCTTTTTGAGTTTAAATGCAGTTTTCAATAAATTGGCTGCTCTCTGTTTTTTGTCTCTTACTCCTGTTTGTTCTTTTTGCATTTTGAAGCTCTACTTACCACCTGCTTACAATCCAGCAGTGCAAACTGTGAATTCTTGTCATCGTCTTAAGATTTCGTTCACGAGTGTAAATATATCTCCTTTGTATATATATATTTTATTTTCATCTTGTCTAGGTCTCTAGGTCCATCATCCTGAGTTGGATTGGTTGCAGACAGGACTTGTGTTTGCCTGAAGTACTGGAGTTACGCCAGACTGCTGAATTTAGCTTGCTCAGCTGAGAATTTACAGATACTCACTGACAGTGAGGCCAACTTGCTTAGCTCGGATAGCCTTTAGGTTTTCATCAGTTCCTTTCTCCATCTGGTGGAACTGACACAGTTGTAGTTTGAAGTCATCACATTTTTTTTCCCCCAACAAGGTTCAAAGTCAGAGTAAGTTTTCCTTGAAGTAGAGGAGGTAAATGGAGAGGATTCTTTATTGTGTTTGTAAAAGAAATCACAGACTAAATTAAACTTCACAAATTTCATCTACTCCAGCTGGTCGTATGACTCACCTCACCTTGAGGATATATTTTGAAAATAATTAACATTTGAACATATTGAAACCTTTCACAACCACTCAAGGGGCAGCTTTCCTTATTATGGAAAAAAAACAGAAGGAACATCCTGACAAAAACGCAGACAGAGGGATTATAATTATATGGGATTATGTGAGAAATGTAATTTATAAAGTCATTAATTCTTCAATTAATTTACTGTAATATACATGCATCATTACATTTACAATAGCTGTATTAATGGGAGTTTTTGATCACTAAACAAGCAATGAGCTAAATATTTCATGTGTTTATACATGATCAGGCCCCACAAACTGCACTGCACAACAATGGCATACATAAATTCAGCCTCATACGAAGGCATTATTAAATTGCTGAGAGGCTGGATTTTACTAACCGACCACGTCACTGTTATCAAACAGTATTATTAAAGCTGTTGTGGTTGAAGAAGATGAGTTCTGGAGCACAGCAGGGCACAGATCAGCGCTGTATTCACTGTAATGGGGTGATAGCACCCACGCAGAAAAAGCACCAGCATCTTTAAGCGACTGCTCATGCTGTCTCTTTCAGTGCTTACTGGTCTGAAGAAGGGTCACCGGATCAGTTTTGGAGAGACCTGGCTCCTCCAACAGTCTGCGTAGGCAGCCACATTGGTGGGGACCAGCTGGCTGTACTTCACACATATGGACTGAGATTGGTTCTGTTAAAATCGCAATCAATAGCAACAGAGCAGTCCTAATGAATTACCAAGCAGAAGGAAGGGTGAATTAAAAACAGTTGCTTGCAAAGTCAGGTAGGCTGGCATTACCAGCTGCACGGGGTGGTAGGGAAATGCAAGCTAGATGTGCTGTGAGGGAAATCTTGCAGCTTTTTGAGTCCAAAATCTGGATTGATCCAAAGATGAATGAATGAGAATGAGAATCAAGATTCTGTTGCAACAAATGATCACTTTCAGGCTGATGACAGCACACCTCCTGGAGCCAATATAAAATGCGATGAAAGGTCAGACATATAAAGACATGAACACACTTTCTTCGCTCAGTGTTAACTAACAGTGTGTGACATACAATTGGCAATGAAGAATTCTCTCTTAAGTTGTCCCTTTTGGTTTCTGGTGATCTTAAAATGCTTTGTCAGCCACAATTTGATAACCGTGTCCATTTTAAGCATCTAGAAAATTGAACTGATGCTGTCAGATTACACTATTTGCTTGATTTGCATTTTGCAAGTGTTGCTGTCTTGTGCTTTTGTTAAGGTGATGCATTACTCACAAAAAATGCACATAGTTTTGTTTTGTCTTTTTCCACCATTTATGTCCATACCAACACTTGTGTTCTATCTTACGACTGCAGAGTTCGACTCCCCCGTTCGCCCCAGGTTATTCACAGTCAGATGCCAACTAACTGCCATCTTCTCAGGACTACGCCATTTCTCTGTCTCCACCACATTCTGTTTCTCTCTTTTTGTGAAAATTAAACTGGAAGCAAAAAATATGTCCTTTTTTTCCTCCCACTCACTCACAAAAAGTTTCACTTAATAGACCAAAGACGTATTACCTGAGCTGTTCGCATTTAGGTTTTATTGTTGTGATGTCAACGCGCAAGTTTGCTGATTGATAAACGACAGACACCAGATTATATCTACAGAGAAACAACAGCTTAATCATTGGTGGATGACGGATGATTAAACTGAAGATGACATAACTGCATTTGCTGCTACTGAACTCAAAGTCCCATTAAAAACATCATCAGGATTGCTAGAGCTTCAGGATTTCTCCTCTTAGACCTAATGCATCTGCATCAGTACCAATATTTTATTGTGACATTTTCGTTCTCTGTAGCTTGAAGCAGAGGAAAGATATCTTATCAGTAAAATATGTTTTCCACCATATTCTGCAGGCTGCAAAGTTTAAGTTGTGTTTGCTCTTTGCCCGACCCAGAAAAGACAGTCACCACTCACTGTTGGCTTAAGAAGAAGGGAAGCAGTTCACAAGGCTTGGCTCATCTTCCCCATTGTTGTTGTTCCCCAGATGTATCCTCATGTAGCGTGAGGTGATGCTCGCGTCAATGTGAATGGAACTGAAAATGTTGAGATATGTCCATAGTGCCACCCAGATCAGCTGATCACAAACCAGCGTTCGTGAGCACCAATCCACGCCTACTCACACACACACGTATTTAAACACCTTCTCCTTCTTATTGCAACCGTTGGTGCTACCTGTTATCTAACAACTATTCATGAGCCAGCTGTGCCATGCATTGCAAGCTAAATACACAACCTGCTTTCACCCAGTTTCAGATATTGCCGCTGCCAAACAGTGCTAATTACTATTCAGCTGCCACATCATTTATTGCGAGCTCAAATGCATCGCTCACAGCCTTCACCAGCGAGTGGTGCCAGGTTACTCAGTGTAAGTGATCACTGAGGACGTGGCAGGTAACAGAAAGTTGGCTTCTTAGCATTGTGGCTCAGAGCAGTACTTTGGCCATGTTTATGAAAGGCTGACAAATGCGTCAGCATTTTTTAAAAGCTCTTATTTTCCCATCAACACTACAATGCCTGAGTGCACGTTTCCCAGTGTATTCAACTGGGAGAGTGATATCAAAAAGCTTAATTTGTTGTGAATAAAAATGCAAGCGTAGTGTGAATGGATGCAAGAAATGAATCTGAAATGAATTAACACTTACAGGTATAAGGCTGCAGAAACAGTGGGTAAATGTAGATACAACCAGTTAAAGTAATGGCAACAACGCTGAACGTGACCCTCGTCAGCAGAAGTACACACCACTTTACTACCGACTGTTGGAATGATTGTTCAGCCATTTCCAAGAAGCCAAAAGGGAAAGTCAGCATAACCTATTCCATTAGAATCAATAACCAACCATTACTGCACTAAAGCATTTCAACGTTATAAGAATTAAACACACACTTCAGGCAAAATAGATGTCTAGTATGCCCTGGACACTGAATTTAATAGTGATAAAGGTAATAGGTAATAAGTTTGTCTATCTTCTGCTACACACCTGCATGGGCAGAGTAAACTCTGTTATGGGACGCATTCAAATAGGTATAAGTGGAGCAAAACATCTGGATCAGTCATAGCCAAGTTTTCTTTCGGCCTCCAGCAGTAATAAAAACTCCCACACGTACGCACACAGCTGCGTATCCGTATGAGCTGCAAACTGAATTGCTCTTCACATACAAGTTTCTTTTGGCAGCGTGTGTGAAGGTGACATTCGGGAGTGAGAGGGAATTTAGACAAGACTGTACATTTAGCCAAAACTTCAGCAGATTGTACACAGTGCTTTGCACCCACAAGCTGAACAGTCAAACTGTGACTGTAATTTTTGTCCTCTACCCTGAGATCAAGCAGGAATAGACAAGCTGCCAAATTACCCATTTTTCCGACACTTACCTCTGTAGCCGTAAGATCAAATGAATTAAAACAAGAAAATGGTGGGAAAGTGCTGAGAGAGAAGTTTGGAAAATGTTATCTGCTAATTGGCCACATACACCCTTGGGCTTTGAAACTGTGTGAGCATTTGTATGCAAGTGTGCGTCCATATGTGGCCAGGTTTCAGTTCTAGGTTCCACTTTAAAGTTTCAGACTGAAGACACATCTTAACAAACAACGTTTGTTCTTTCATAAACTTTTCACTCTTTCACTTTTTTTTCTGCTGTTGTTTGAAAGTAACGCACACCGCAACTTTCTAAAGAAAAGTGCTGTTCAATTAAAGTTAATTCCTATGAAGATTGTCTGGAAAAAGATGAGAAATGAGTGTACTTGTCAAATAAAAGTCATTTCCAATTCATTTTCTTTAAAGAGAAAAGATCTTCTCTGTTTCCCTTTGTCCATGTTACAGCTTCTTTTATGTGAGAAGCTGATAAATTCTCACTTTCTGCCTTTTATTTTCCCCTTCCTCCTTTCTAAATGTCAGTGCCGCCAGATCACTGTGCTGTCGTTCCACCCCTGAACACTCAAACGGAATTGAGGGGAGCCAAGAGGAACCGGAACAATTTGGCCTGATAGCACACCCTCTGCTCAACATTGCTAAGCGACCACCGTGAACTCAATTTTGTGAGCCTTCCCTTACCTAGAGGCTAGAGCCAGTGAGAGAGAGAGAGAGAGAGAGAGAGAGAAAGTGAGAGAGAGTGCATGTGTGTGTGCCTGTGTGTGCTGACAGCCGACCTCTCTACTGAATCATCCCAGAATCTGTGCAAGTTCTGGTCTGATGGGTTTTAGTCTACACATGGGCTCTGTGCATGTCCATGTGTGTACAGTGCTCGTGTGCATGTTTGCGTGCACATGGCATTTGTGTGGTTCTGCATGAGTGAGAGGTCTCTGGCCCAACTAGATACCTCAGCTGTGGACAGTCACACTCATATTACAAATAAATGACAAATGATGGAGCGTTTTACTGTGTGTGTGAGTGTGTGAGTGTCTGTTGGTCTCTGATGTGAAGACATGGGCCTAAAAGAGCTGAATATGTCAATGTTAATTGTCAATATCAAGTGCTTTGCAAATGTATACTATTTTTGAACATCTATAACACAAATATTTATATGAATATCCTGAATACGGTATGTTAATTCTGCACATGACTACTGAATAAATTGTTTTGCCCTTTTTCCTCCATAGATAATGCACCAAAGAACTAGTTCTCTTCATTTATGTCATATAAATACTATAACTATTCATCATTTTACATTCAGAATTTCCTCTTTCAGCCACCTTAATCAGTTTTTTCTGCCATCGTCACAGAGTGTGGTTGGAAAATTGAAGCATCAGGAGCCTCTTTTTAGCACTTGATCTTAGCTTCACTCCCACTGATTTGGCATCGCTGGCACTGCTTAGCTGAATATGGCAATCAAACACGGAAATGTAACTTAAATGGACTGGCTAATAATTTATCCCTGACTGCCAGGAAACAGTTGGTGTATTCAGCTCCGGCTACCTCCCTCCAGACCGGTGCTGGATCCGACTGAATCAAATGATGTATTGTGTCCAAGCACATAGGCAGACATACAGGAGGCAGTCAGAAAAATAACAAAAAAACAAAAAAACAAAAAAACAGACAGAGGCAGAAACAAAAATACAGGCCAGACTAGACTCCAGCGTTGTCTAATGGACATGTCAGTCTTTGCCCTTCATTGCTCATTCTGTGTAAATGAATGAAACTCATTCTTCCTCTGCTCACAGGAAAGGAACAAAGATGCTGCCACAGATGAAAGTACTGCAGAACAGTCTGGTGTTTACTTAGAACTGAGGACAGATTAGCAACACTTGGTATTGTAAGGTTGTAAGTCTAAATATAACTGATTCAGGTATGTCGTGTTTGCACCTGTTATCACTGGCATCAAGTCAGCCAACACAATGAAAACTAACTCTCTCACACTTCTTCTGCAATCCACTGTGAATATGCAGATTTTGGAGTGGAAAAAAAAGGACTGGTGCTGGTACAGGTGGTGTCTCTGAAATTGCTGTGGCACACAAGCTATGTTGAACTACCACCAAGACATAATGTGACATTTCGCAGCCAACAAAACATTGAGGAAGAGGATTCTGACCTTTTGAAGTTCAAATTTATGAATCAAATTGATGCCTGAACAAACAAACACGTACACACACACACACACACACATATATGCACACAGTCTGCTTTTCACACAGGTTGTGCTTCAGAATGATCCACAAGAAACATTCTCATCTCACAAGAAGATAATTATTAAATTAGATTGTTTATTTATTTGTTAAATTTACACATTGCTTTATTTCAAATATTTATACTTGGTTTCCTGAGTAATGCAGACAAAAAACTTTCATGACACGCTACACTGGTGGGTATGAGAAATAATGATGTTGTTTATACTGTAAGAGAGAATCAGTGAAAAAAGAAAAAATGATGTGTGCATAGAGAATGCTAGTGAGAAACAATGATAGGAAAGAATGAGTGTTTAATTAAAGGGCAGTCGTTTCATAAAACAGGGAAACCATTTCAATTCTCAGCTGCTGATTGGCTTGCTGCAGACATGACATTATTTCCATAGTATTTGCATGTGAGTTCTTTCTGCAAAAAGTGGTATGTATCAGAAAGCCTCAATGCACGCACCTGGTGAGCTCCTTTCATCAAAACACTGTATCCAGTACTCATAATGTTTGAGGCTTTCAGCAAAGAACGAAATGACATTGTAAAAATTATTTTCACATTATATCAATTTCAGTCACTTTCTTTTGAAAAAGCCATTATTCTGTTTGGCTCACCCCTTATTCTCAGCCACATACTCTGTCACTCCCTCTCGGGCTCATTACAAAGCATTATGAATTTGACTCTAGTTGGTTTGCATGGTAGTCTGGCACAATCTGCTCAATCTCACTTTTCCAAACCTTTATGTTGCCACTATGGACGAGCCTGCCAGATGCCCTCGGACTTGTCTTTCGCTGTAACTTCTGCTTCCAGCCACTCCCTCCTGCCTCGCGCCTGACCATCCCCTCCCACTCTCGCCACCCCTGGGGTACTTAACCGACTCATTCCCACTAATTTCCTGCCCGTTTTTGCGCTCGCAAGGTTGCTGGGTTCGTCTGTGTCCTTCAGTAAGCGCCCCAGATGTTTTGCCCGCTTCTCTGCCTGTAAGCCCGTGTGTACCTTCACCTATCATTGAACTGTCCCCGTCTTCATCGATTGACTGCATTTGGGTCCTTCCCCTGCTGCCTCAGGCTCACCTGCTCTGACAGCACCGCAAGAGAGATGTTGAGTCTAAGAGAGAATAATTGTGTATGTGTGAGGGCGTAGGACTGTGCATGTGGGAGTGTGTGCACTGTATGTATGATTATGATTCTGTGTGTGTGTCTGAATAATATATGGCCCAAATTACCTTTTATAGTGGTATTGTAGTTACTCAGAAACACATCTAGACTGTTACCACAGCCACTAAATCAGATTGATTTCTACCAACAACCACAGTTTTTTTTTTTTTTTAACAAAACCACCAGTATGTCGTTTTAAAGGCTGCAGCCAAAAAGCACACAGCCTTGGAGCCACCGACAGTAAATGTTCTGTTCCTGAATATGCCCGGATATGAACTTGACCTTAGTTACCAGGCAACACAACAACACAATGCGTTCTTTATTTCCTGTCTCAATCCCTGATATTAAACAAAAAAGTGACCCCAAAAACACAAAAATATTTACAGTTTTTTAAAGAGTCCAGTGTGGGGAATGAACGTTATCCAGACAGCGCGTCCACACAGCCTTTTACACCTCTGAAAGGATGTGGAATGCTGCCACTCTCATTAACAAGTGAGCGGTCCCAACCGTCTTTCTTTTCAGAGTTTGGTCGAGGAACACTTTCCGAATGAGTGGTACTGAAACAATTGGTGTGCCACTCTAATCTCAGCACTGCTGCTGAGCCTTGGATCTGGTTGTGTTTGGCGGACAGTCTCCCCTTGTGGTGTGGCAGTCTGCAATGGCTCTGGTCTCCGTGGCACTTCATGGTTGCCAAATTCTGAGGGAAAGGTCATTTATACTGCAGACACAGTGGGAGAAAAACACTCAGGTGTCTGCAAGGGAAGCCGCCTGTGTCATACTGAAGTTACACATTCATTCTGGATAGTAGCTACTGAGCTGTGAAGCCTTTTCAGCTACTGGTGCGTTGTATTAGCTACATACTATTTCCTTCCTCGCAGTGTGCCATCTGTGCAGGAGCGCAACTTATTCATGTGCTTTTTCCTTCTCTGTTTTGACTGAAGGTATCTAATTTTTCTAAGGTTTGGCATGCACAGTGACTACACGGTATATGTTTTGACAGGCATTCTGAACCGTGCTGAACCACGCCGAAGCACACACACGCAGATAAACTTAGCTGAAAGCAATGTTATCACACATAATGTGATGAGCTCCAGCAGCCCATAAATAGCCGTGATTTGAAATCAGTTAGTCATTTCATGCTCATGCGCTGTTCCAGATCGCTGTTAACTCATCTTCCAGGTGATGCCGTTTGCTTGAAGTGGAAAGTCAAAAAGCAGGCAACAGGAAAATGAAAAATGGATGGCAGGAGAGGAGCGCGGCAGAGAAGCGGGCGCTCCAAACCCCCCCAAAAAACCCTGGCAACAACACCCACACACTTCCAGATGTCACACCACAAACTTCCCGAGTGCATGTCATTTACAGAAGTCACAAGTCCAAGAAGAGTGTGAAGGAGACATAATGTGTAATATTCAAATCTGTTTTGTTTTTTTTCCTTCCGTCAGTTGCTTCTCCATATTGTACCGCATCTTCAACTTACTGTGATGTGCGCTGGCTTCAGTGGTAAAAATGCTAATCTGATTTCATGATTACTCTGTCAATGAATAAATGAATCTGATCATGTTTTCTAAACAGAAGCTTGTCTTTTGTGTGCTAAATCCCTTGCTAATTACAAATAAATAACAGAATTCTCTCTGCTGTTTTTCTGATGCAAAGGAAATACAAAGTAAAAAAAAAAAAACATTCATACGGACCTGTGTGATCCTGTCTTTGATTTTTTTCTTTTTTTGTCTTTTCAAAGTCAATTATTATTTACTCATCTATTTCACATTTGTTTTTATGAATGGCTTTGTACAGAACTGACAAAGTAGGTCATTCAATGGAACCCATGTGCGCGCAAACACGGATGAAAGAAAATTTCAATATAAAAGCTGAGGTGATTTATGTTGTGCCCCGCCTTGTTCCATCCAAGCCAAAGTGCTCGGCCCTCAGCTTGGCAACGTGTGTCAGCCTACATTAGGTGGACCAGTGAACAATGGCCTCAGCCAGGAGCAGGTGGTGGTTACTTGAAACTCTGAGAGCAGGGTGTGCATTAGTGGCCATGTGTGTATACATGTGTGTGTGACTGTGACAGAGAGAGAGAGAGAGAGAGAGAGAGAGAGAGATTGGTCTATCTGCCATCTGGAGCACCGGGACAATCCCAGGTGAGGCGGAAACTTGAATGTGCCGTTTCCATCAGTTCACTGACTGGCCTCTCTCCTGGATCCAAATACTTTTTTTGAGAGGACCCCGTGGTTCCTTGCTATGCCTCTAGTGATGGCACACACCAATTCTGAGAGTGTGAAATGAGCCATTACAAGGTGTGCAGCAGCCCCTCTTAAAGTGGACTGACCCAAAATGAGTTCAGCAGGCCAAGTCAAGTTTATTTATAGAATGTCTTCCTCAAACGGATTAGTTCACAAAAAAACAAGGGACTCCGTAACGTGTGTGTGTGTGTGTGTGTGTGTGTGTGTGTGTGTGTGTGTGTACATGTGTGTTTATATGGAAGGAGAAAAATAGGATCTGTGTTTCTGAAAGAAGCGGCTGATAGAGGAAGCGAATTGAGGCAGGTTATGAGTAATGCTGAAAAAATTGTGTTGAAATCAGAATTTTACTCGTTATCATTCTCAAATCAGACCAAACATGAGTCATACTTGTGCACCCGAACGCTGCTAATGAGCTGAACAAGTCAAGAGAAAGCCACGGCGTGACAAACTTGCAGTGTACGTTTTCTTTGTGTTGCCTGGTGGAAGACGTTCCCCCGCTAGGCAGCTTTGGTTGTGTGATTGAAATGACGTTGGGTGGTTATTAGCGTAGGTAGGCAACTTCAAGTAAGCAAAGCTAATTTTATAAATAATGCATATGGTGCTTTTAGGAGCCATCTTATAATCAAGCTAAAGAAGCAGTCTCGGGGAGAGGCCCCGTGTCTCTGCCGCAGATATATGAGTTCAGGAAAGATTAGACATACTGTGTAATGGCGTGTGATTAACAGATACATTTTATTACATAAAACATTTGATATATCCATAACTAATTTTCAATCACACCAGTCGCACTTTGCCAGCATTTTACAAACACCTTATTAATTCATAATGCCTCTGATTGCTGAGCTTCTGATGTCCCTCCTGAGATTAGTCTTATGATGCCTAAGATTCATTTATACGTACAGCAATTACATAGTTCAGAGCGGCTGTGCTGGCTCTTCTGTTCTATCATGTTCTTTCTGATGGCTTTACAGTGGTCATAGAGCTAAGTGGGCATATGCACGAGGTGTTGTGTGTTGTCATGTCAAATTTGAACAAAGGATGTCTTGCTCATTATGGTCTTCTTCTTGTTCTAATATTGCAACGAAAGCCGTTTGTAGTCCCGTCTTACTGATCTTAAAGCCAGAATCCCTCAAATGACAGACACAGATCATTCCCATAAATATGAACTCCAGGATAAAGAATCCTGATTCTATAGATATTATTGCTGTAGATATTATTGTTGGCGCTGTCACCAATTGAAAATATCCAGATTCTGTCCCTCAGCCCAGCTGCTTCTCACTATTGTGAACATACAGAGCAGCTGCAGACAGAACAGGCATCCAAACAGCTGAGGCGAACATCACATATACTCAGCCGCGGATTGTCCACCTCTCTGCCCCCTGCATTGTGGAGCCTGCTCTTTCTCTCTATATTTCAGTCTTAACAGCTTTTTCAAAAGGGCTGCAGACCGCTTCCACCCCCTGCACCCCCCACCCTCCACCCTCCACCCATCCATATACGCAGCCATGTCCTATCACACCCCACCTCACCTTCCCACCCCTCTGATTGTCCTCTGCAAGACAATCTTCAGAGCTCTGGCAGTTGTCAAGCTTAATACTTCACAGCCCTCTAACCTGGATCATCACTATCAACAGAGCAGCAAGCGCTGGAACATGTAAGTTACTCTGCTCGTGTGGAAGGGCAGCTCACTCACACCCAGGAGCATGTTTGCATGCTCCCTCTGTTTTGAATTCTGAGCCCATTCTGGGTACACACTGCAAGAAATGATGAGCCCGTCTCTCAGGTTGCAACCTGAGCTGGCTGACAATAATAAAGTCCAACTGAGACAAAGCAGCATCCCGGAGGCAGCGCATTTCACAACGTATTCTCACCCACCGAAATGACGCTGAAAAGGATGAGGCATTTTTCATCTTTTGCAGAAGCTGAGTCACACCAGTGACAATGTGCTTTCACACAGCTTTCCACAAACGGAAAATGCCAGCAGGTTTTGACAGATTTTAGCCTTTATAGTCATTATTTATAATGACTGTATTTTTTTTCATGCTTTAGTTTTGAGTTTCATGGAGAAGTACGTGTTCAATCCTTTTCAGTTTCCTCTCCACTTTTTAATTTTATGTTATGTTTT
>JAVQJZ010100348.1:0-26719 GCA_036025355.1 Leiopotherapon unicolor | reverse complement strand
AAAACAAGAAGAACAGACAGCCATTATTATTATCATCATCATCATCGTCATCATCATCATTGCCAGTAATTACTATTTTACAGAACTCCAGTGTCTACAAAGGGTTTGTTTACAATGTGTTTAAAATGGAAGGATACTCATTTTATACTCTGTGATATTTTGACTTGAGAGTAATACACTGACGTGGATTTCAGTTAATCTGGCTGATGCCATGAAGCAAACAAAAAAAATGCTGATTAAATGCTTTGTTTTGTATAAGGAATGACACGTGCCAGTCAAAACCACAACACCATCTCTTCGGCAACACGTTACACTGAGAGCAAAAAAGTGCACAAAGCATCTTCAAATAGCAATCAGCTAGAGCTGAAATGAGGTTGTGTTTATGAGCATCTATCCATATCTCACACAAGTGGCAGTCAAATGGGATTCTGCACTGCAGAACGAGTAAACAAACTTTTCTCTTCTCACTTCTAACTGAATTAACATTTTTTTCCCCCAGAAATGAGCTTACAGCATGGAAACAAGCTATAACTAGTAACAAAGAAAATCTCTTTCACAAAAAAAAGGTGCATTCAGCTGTGATTTAAGACATGTACAGATGGGCTTTTGGGAAGAAGTGTAGTTCGACTAATGACGGCGTGGATATGGAATACCAGGCTGAACCAAAGCATGAATTAAAATGCAGGCATGCAAAAAAAAAAACAAAAACACAAAAGAAACCCACAGACAGGACAAGGAAACATCCTGATATAAATGATCTTTGAGAGTAAAAAGAAGAAAAAGAAAAAGTCAAAGCCACTCTCAATCTATTTGTGTGCCTCGTTTGTCACAATTCTGAATACAGGAGAGCTCCTTTGCGAGTTGGAAAGACTCTAATAAACATACATTACATCCCTTGCAAAAAGGAAAAAGGCATTTAGGTCCTGTTAAAATGATAAAAAGCATTACTCCATACAAGCAATGTGAGGTATGAGGAGGATACATTTCTATTTGCTGAAATCGGGAAGACACCTTAATCAGAAGGAAGAAACTTTATGATTTGTGTATGTACTGTATACGTGTGCCATTGTGTACCGAAAGATGTTTAGAGGGGGGTTAAGGGAGTGAGGGGTGCTTTTTCAGACGTAGGGCGCAAATTAAAAACGACTCTCTCACTGCTGCCCCCACTGACTGGACGCTGTAATAGCGTGTCAATCATCACCTCATCCTACATTTCTCCTTGCCTGTTAGTTTGATGTTTTTTTCGTCTTCTTCTTCTCCTTTCCATCTCCCGATCACACTGTGCACACAACCGACTCAGATCAAAGAGCAGCTTCAAAGACGGCGCAGGAAACTAGAGCTAAAGGGGTTCTCTCTCTTTCTTCCTCTCCCTCTCTCCTCATTTCTCGACACTTCTCTTCAAACGGCTCGGGCGAGCCGAGTGCTGAGCGAGGCGACGTCTGCCTGAGCCGGGGCCCTACCCTCCTCACCTTTCCTTTTACTTTATCTCGCTAAGACAGTTCTCAGCAGAGCGCCGAGGCCGGGAAAAACCACGGGGGCTCCGGAGCGCGGAAAGGACCGTGCCCGAGTCGAGGACTAATAAGATCAGGAGCACTAAGCAGGTGGGAATCTAAGGCCACAGAGAAAAGAAGCACCTTTCACCCACTACTGGTGTTTGTCATGCTCTCAACACACACGATTGCAGTACACTGTGCAAACCTTTCCTATACTACCTATCTTCAAGTACTCGATGTAAACGCAAGCAAACATGGATCTCGGAAGAAAAATGAAATCACCTATCCAGAAGACGGAATCTACAGTTTGTTGTCGTCCGGCTCGAAGGTCGGAAGGTTACATCAGCCTTTTAGCCCGCGACGTTTTGGTTTAAAGTCAGGAGACGCAAACACTTAACATGAAAAACATGCTTTTTTTAATGTTTTTTTCTACGTTCTGCTCCTCGTTTCCTGTCAATCTCTTTTCTCCCGCTCGTGTTTCGTACCTTTTGTGAGTTTCACTCTTTTCCAGTTATGTGAGCTTCAACTGCGACCGGCTATGCACTCCAACATGAGAGCTGTGCTCCCTCTGTAAAGCATAAACCGTTTTTTTTTCTTTTTTTTTTTGACACAGAGAACAGTTTGAAACAACGGGATCTTTTGTTTTGGCACTTGGTCAAACTTAGACCCACGCAAGTTGTTCTGTGTGACGAATCAGTTGGCGGGCGGGTAAGATCTCCCATCCGCCAACATCTCAGCTGACCAACTAGAGCTGGCGTGACTTGTTGGCACTTGAAACTCAAAGATGGACCCCTGGAACACTTCTGATGTGTGACAGCAAGCATGCAAAGTACACATAAAGCTGATCACGTTCCCAAAGAGATATAAACTGTGGTTATATAGTGGAGAGCTTTAGCCTACAGAAACCACTTGCTCTTGCCTGGTCTCTGCTCACTGCGACAGCCACATCGCAGGCGACACACACACACACACTCTCCTGTAGCGGATACGCGATTTAGGGTAAATAATGTTTTTGGGAAGCAGTAGGATGGGCCGGGGCCAGGACGGACAAATGGAGCTGTTCACTTGACGAGCTACTGCAAATATCTACGGAGCTCAGTTCAACTGAGCCCCTTTCTGTTTGCAAAACTCAAATAGACATACAAACAAACAAACAGATAAAAACATTTGTACATTCACATACACTGATTGGCAAGTATCGAACGGTACACACACAGATGACCTAACTGCTGGAAAAAAAAAAAAAAAGCTTCGGCGTGATGCTGATTTAAGGTCATCTCCTAAATACACTATAGACTTCATCTCCCTCGTCCTCGGTTTCGGTGTGAGCATGCTGGCTGAACTGTGACCACCACGGGCGTAAGTTTCGTGGTTTCCTGTACACGTCTGATTGGATTAAAGAGCGGAGGTTTTGTCCGTGTCGCGTGAAGCATCAGTCCAAGGAGGAAGGAGTGAGAGAAGACGTGGACCGTGTCCTGTGTTACTGCCACACCGCCCAAGCGTAGCGTTACACTCTTTATGTCTTTATACAACAACACTTGTGGGATCCTGGGTGGATATTTCAACTGCAACTGATAATATTCAAATGTACAAGTACAAAAATAAAAATCTGCGAAATTCTGAATGCAAACTGTCCAACATGAAATCTGCTCTTCTCTTCTGCTTTTTTTTTTTTTTGTCCCCGTCTCTGTTTCACACTCAGATGTGAGTCTCTGATTGAGAATAAATCTGTTTTCTCCAGTTGCTCTCACAGTCCTGCAGGAGTCCTCTTCAGTATGACACAAACGCACACGCATGCACACCCACGCACGCACACCCACACAACATACAATTTCCTGTCAAACTGAGAGAAAATATCCTTTGAGGGAAAAGAAACAAACCAAAAAAATAAATAAATACAAGCCATAATGTTGCCTTCTCTGCTGATGTAGGTGCTGCAGGGCCTCCAGCCTCTACTGTCCATGGGCCCTTAGCTGGTGCCATCGCAGAAGGAGGTGGGAGAATTACAAAGTAAAGCAGTTGTATGTCTGTCCGGCTGTGGATTCAGAGAGGTCCCAGGTCTGGTTCATGGTCCTAGCTCCAACGATGAGAGGTAAGTAATGCGGGACCTTTCTTTGTTTTTTGTTTTTTTGGGAGATCCTGTTGAGCTCTTCGTCCTGTCTCTCTCTCTCTCTCTCGTTCTTTCGCTCTCTTTTTTTCAGTTGGGGTCACTTTCAGCTCTCCAGGGACATGGCAGAGATGAGCTGCTCCACCTTGTAGGCCAACCTCTGCTTCCTCGCCTGTTCATCCTGCTCCAGGGCCGCTGTGATCTGCACAGAGGAAGAAGAAAAAAAAATGTGGTCAGCTGCCGACCGGAAAACATGACGGCTTCTTCTTCACAGTTAACTTAAAAAAAGAGATCTCATAGCATCTGATAGAAAAATGTGTATATTGTAGTGTATTTGTTCATTAAGTAGATTTGGTTTCTTTACGGACGTTGCATGAAAAGAAAAAGAAAAGAATTACATCACTGCCTTTCGTCTTTTGACAACTCTCTAGCAATATTTGTGTATTAGGTTTTCCCCGTTTTATCTTCCGAGCCCATTTCTTGTAAAATTTGGCATTTGTCAAGTTGGGTTCAAAAGGGATTCAGACAGGCTCTCCTCTTCGTTCTCTCATCTGGTGTCTGCCTTGTCAGGACGGATCTATGTCAGAGTGACACCAACACACATGGCAATGACATTAAATAAGAATAAAAAAAAAAAAGAAAGAAAAACTACAATATAGGCCACGTCTTTATCACCTTTGATACAGATCTCGGTATCCAAACGTTGCAGCCTTTGTTTCAACATATGGTTTCTGCTTTAGTGCTACGTATCTGTTTGCTGCTGTAGATCAATTTCACATAAAAACTACACTAGACTGGGACACGATGTTTAACTGAATAATTGATGATTCAAACAAAATTATTAATTGACCCCTCTTATGCAATTTAAAATATTCTGAGTTAAGGGATGAATAATAAATGAATATGGGAGAAAAAGTGTCACCCACAATGTACCATTTATCTACGCTGAGTCCCATTTTAGATTTCGAAAGGAAAAATATTCTTCCTTCACACGTTCATTGTGTGGCCACCTACTCTTACACACGGTCGCTCAAAGGCTTTGTAAGTCATAAATACTGATAAAATATCTGGTTTGCAGAAGCATTTTGCCAACCTAACTCTCCAACAGTGCCATGCTTATCTTGAATCTTTACGTCTTTCAGTCAATCAGAAGCATATTTCAGTTCAGTTTGAGGCTCCTCCACCTTTTTTACGCAGTAAAAGTTGACTACTTGTCGTCCGGAAAACATGTCGATAACATTCTTGCTCTTTTTTCCTTCTTTTCTTTTGCATAGCACAGAAAACCTTTGTTTGCTGCCGGCCCTGTTGCAGAGCGCAGTATCCGTCTGCCCACCTACCATCTTCCACTCATCTGCTTAAGTGCTCTTAAAGGCTGGCAGCTCCAGGCAGAGCGTTTCCTCCTCCTCATCGTGCCCGATAGCAATCTATTATTAATCTGTAGCACTGTATGCAGGTGCAGCTCCCACTGCCATCTCCCAAATCCATTTAAGTAGGCTGCAGCTCTGGCCCGGTTAGCCCTTTATGAAGGGCCGTGCGAGAGCGAACGACCGTTAACGGCGATAGGCGAAGGCTTTTTACGCGCCACACTCTGGGAGGCAGCAGATACTGCGAGAGCGATGGGGTACACGTGTAGAGTGTGCGTGTCCAAAAATGACTGTGTTTGCATGTGTCGCTGTTGCATGTGCGCATCAGGCAGCTGCAACTGCAGAGGCAGCAGAAGTGAGAGCGGGAGATTCATGGAGAGCAAAAAGGGAAGCTGACTGGATAATGGGTAAAAAGAGAAAAATGTACAGGAAGGAGGGTGAGAGAAAGGGAGAGAGAGAGAGAGAGAGAGGGAGGCCAACATAAAGGTCAGGCTAATGCTTCCCAGAGGAGGAGCTGACATTAGAAACAGAACGTCTCCATAAATGCACCCTCTCTCTCTCTTTCTTCCCTATCTTATCTTCCTCCCTCCTTTTTTTAACGCTTGCCGTGATCTTACAGTGTCTGTGTGTGTGTTTGTGTGTTGCCTGTGATTCAGCTCATGAGAGCCCTATATAACAGATAGCCCGCTCTAACTCAGCACAGGCGAAAAGGACATGCGGCATGCTGAGAGCTTGTAGACATTCACTTTCTACTCTGCAGATCAGACACACTGCCTTGTTAAGCTCGGGTCTCACTAGACCTCTGGGCTTTGGGGAAGTCTACTGAAGACTCTGAGCTGACCTCACTAACCTTTGCCAGTTATGAACAGTCTCAGGAGCACCGGGGGCAAAATATATACGTACAGTAATGTGCAGGGCCAAATTTGCGGAACGCCGTTCGTTCAATTTGCGCTGTTCAATTTTCCCGTAATTAGCAGCTGATTTACGAAGGCAGCAGCTTTTTACGCAATCAGCACTTAGGACTGCCCTCCAGGTAAAAAAAAAAAAAAAAAAAAAATTGGGAAAGAAGTCGGTATGTAGTTCAGAGGAGGGATTTATCTGAGATCACCAAGCTCAGTAAAGACATTATGCTGCAGAGAAATACTCAATAATGAAGTACAAACAACACTACAACACATTTAATAAGGGCACAGTTCAACTCCACGTGCTCCACTTAAACTTATCACCTGCTTGAGGGTATTAAATGCAAATAGAAAAAGCAATCGGGAGAGTTGAAAAACAGAAAGAAACAGACAGATAGGAGAGCAGAAGAGAGCAGCGGAGGCTCAGAACGGAGCAGGTGGAGGACGGAGATGGCGTCGATATGGATGTTTCAGCTGAATGCAAAAATGGAAAATCTTCCCCTTGAAGTATTGCCATCATCTCTTTGTACAGCGCTATAAAATAGTCATATGTTGTATTTATAATGTTCTGTAATGAATTTATGAATTCATACACCTCTCATTCCCTTCTGTGAGTTGTCTCTCGCTGATGAATTTATTTAGTTGCTGTCAGTGAGATTAAGGTTTGTTTTACCCACCACAATATTTCTTTAAAATGTTTGTTTGTATAAAATTGAACCTTCTAATTTAAACTGCACGAACCTTCCTGCATAATCACATCTCCCCCCCGACTGTCTGCCCACTGCGTATGTGCGTGTGCGTGCAGAAGCGTCTCACCTCCTCGCTGTACTTGCTGACGTACGAGTAGATCTCATTGAGCGCGCTGAGCATGTTGAACTCTGTGGAGTGGAGCCTGGCCTGCTCTGCCAAATAGGCGTTCATGTCCTGGTCGCTAATGGCTGGCAGCCTGTTGATGTCGGCGTAGTACCTGAGGACGCAGAGAGAGAGAAGGGGGGGGGGGCAACACTTGGCATCACTCACAGAGACTCGCTGAGTGAACGTAATGGCTCAGCTGAGACGTAAAAATTCTTCATGCAGTCAAATTTCCAAGCCATATTATCACTTTAGCTAACAATGCATGCCTGGTAACAGTCACTTCCGAAAGGCTTTTACAGAATCTGGTTGAGAAGTGCAAGCCAGAAGAAAGGGAATTATGAATCAATTTCCCCCCCAAGATCCCAGTTTTTATTGTAAGAGGATACAAAAAGGATGTGACAGAGTGGATCAGAATGGCATATAAAGCGGGTGCATCGGCTCTTACCTCTCTACCCAGCTCTTGTAATTGGGAATATCTTTAGCGTAGAGCAGCTTATTGGACGGGGAGTCTTTGCCCAGGCGGTGCTCTGAAGTGGAGCAAGAATCCATGAAGGTCTGAGCTACTACAGACAGACAGGCGTCCGTGATGCTGCTCTTATGGATGTCAAACACGAACTGCGGGTTCTTGATCACGTTTACCCAGAAACGTAAAGGAAGGCTGGAGGGAGACAAAGGGAATAAGAAGAAGAGAAATATTATCTAAAGTTTAGAAATGTATTTATTATGTGATACGAGAGCAGGTATGCTATTGTATTCTTACCAGTTGCTTTTCCACGTGTGACGAACGTCCGTGTCATGAATGCCGTGCTTGTCCGCCTGCTCGTCCAGGAAGTCGAACATGTATTTGATGGCGAGGGGAAGACTGCTCCCTCTGTGAACCGTGCTGAACAACGTCTCAAACAGATCGTCGACAAATTTTTGCAGCGTACCCTGAGAGGAGGAGAGCATATTGTGATTAGCCATTCATGGGCAAAAGGGACTATCTAAGAGAAAAATCTAAGACACGTGTGCATTTGATTCAGAGGCGCTGTTCGGGAGGAACAGTGACGTACTTTGGTCGCTAGCAGCCTGGTCAGATAGATCTCAGAGACCATCTTGCTGCCGCGGTCCCCTTCCTTCTGGTCTCCGTGCTCGTGGTTCTTCACCAGGTGCCACACCTTCACGCCACTTTCTAGATCAGGGGTGATCATGGGGGCGCGCGATCGGAGGCTGTCGGGACTGCCCGTGTAGCGGAACGAAGAGTCTGTCCGGGGAGGGGGAAAAAAATACAAAAACAAAAACAGAGATACAGAATTATCCATAAATCAAAATGATTGTGGCTGCGAAAACCTCACACAAGCACAGCCTCTCGCTCCCTCACTTCTCTTTTCCTCTCTTCCCTTTGGAAGTCATTACAGAGCCCAGTCTTAGCCTCTTAGCTGTAAAGGAAATTGCAGTGGTGGATAATTTCACTGAACTGCAAAGTAATGAAAGGGAGGGGAGGCTGTGGTCCGCGCCGTCGCATTGATTAGAAGTGGCCCTCTTGAAACCAGAATCCCGGATGACACACAAGATGGGTGAAAACAAGAGCTTGCCACCCATTTGTCTTTGTCAGGACAGAGGTCCTGCCAAAATGCTACATATTCATTCTCTGTTTCTGCCTTCTCTCGCTCTGTCATGAATTACTTGATACGTGTTTGCTTTTCTTCTTTTCCCGCACTCGTTCCTTTTTGTCCTCCTTTCCTCTCTTTACATAATCCCTGCCCCGCTGACTGAGACGGGCTTGTGCCTGGCTCCTCTTAAAAGCACTTGTAATTGGCTCTTCCCGGCCACATTGTACCGACGCCATGTTTAAAAATGTCGCCGTCACGCCCTAAATCAGTGCATCAAAAGATGCCTAATTTGTTAAGCACCGGAGCCGCCTTCCGTCATCCATACATTCCCCCTCATCTCTGCTCTCGTGTTGCTGCCTCTTTGCTCTTCAGCCAGCCTGAATGATGCCGGTTTCAGTTTCCCCTAATTAGCCGGCATCTACTCCTGGCTGTGGCCTCTCTGGAGATTCGGGATCTGAGGATCTCGATGAGGATCCGTCTGACCTGGCTTCAAAGGCCGAGCTGAACAACAAAGCTTTTTGCTATGAATAAAGCCACTTACACCTTTCAAACAAGACTAACCTGCCCCTCTGGAGTGGCCTCCAGGGACCAGAGGCCGAGTGAAGGGAGCTGAATATATGTGCCTGCGTGCAGGGCGGATTGAGTTCCCCAATCCCATCTTAATCCAGTCACTGGTTTTATACTGCTCTGTTATTTCCTCATCCCCTCCTTCCATCCTTCCGGCACCCTTGACCTTTTCCCCAGCTCCCTCAGCACTAAACATCAACCCCCTTCCCTTTTTTCGCCGCAGCATGCAGCTCCTGGACTCAGCCGGGCGGTAGGGGGGTATGTTCTGGTTGATTTTAAGGCTAGAGAGAAAGGGGTGGGTGCGGCAGTGTAAATTGAGTCAAGATGCTAAGTGTTGAACGTTAAATTGGTACGTATCCATCAGCAGGTGTCGGGGTGCAGCTGTGCCTGCTGTGCCAGCCCATGATTGATGAGGGACGGGCACATGCCAGCAGAGCCTCTGCTTTCTATGCCGTGCACGTCCAACTCCAGTGCCTGAGCACTCCAACAGACAAAAAAAAAAAAAAGTAAAGAGAAGAATGCCAGGGTGTACAGCCTCTAAGCATCTCATTGCAATTTCAAGACAGATTAAAAGATCCCTTGCGAAGATATTTGCGAATGATTCCATCCATCCAAGTGTAAAATGTCAGAGTCAGAGGGACAGAATAAGCAATGGTATAACAACATAACGCAGACAGGAGTACTTCCTTTTTGTTTCACTGGTAGTTATAGCATTACGACTGAATGCACTGTAATTTTCCAAAGGTCATCATAAATAAGTTCCATCAATTATGTTAAAAATGTCAGCCCGGTTGTGCTACAGCATGTACGCGGACGATAAAGATCTTTTTAGACGTCAAGTGTCCACAGGTATCCAGTCCTAAATAAGACTCGTAATTACTTGGAGGCCTAACGATGCTGTTTGCTCCTTTTCTGTGTAACGCAGTTTAAAGGCAGTGTTCACTTTCCAGATAATTGGCTATGCTCACTTATCTTTTTCTGTTTGTGTGAAGTATCATTCACACAGAATAATTAGCAATCACTAGTCGGCTGGTGCTGCTGTAGCGCGTCTGGCATAGGACCAAATTTGGCACCCAGCAGCACAAACTGCAAGCGCGCCTGAAGCGCGGGTGTGTTTGTTTGCATGCGTGTGTTTACAGGAACTGCATGCGCCGAATGCAGGTGTGGACCGCAAAGTGTGCTGGGAACTGACAGCCCATTGCACAGAATGCACATTCGTTAAAACAGCGTTGTGGCTTTAAAATACAACAATGGCTTTTACTCTCATTCTTCTCCTCAGCTCTTTCCATTTTTGTATCATCCAACAGAGTTTGGACCTCAACTGTAAAGCAAACTGCAGCACACAGAGAAAAAAGGTTGTGGAGAAAAAAAAACAACCCTCTGCAGCAAAAGGAAGAGCAGCTCCAAACAGAGCTGACCAATGCTTTGAGGACTGTGGATTTGGCTTTGCATATCTGAAACAACTAATATATTGAAAAAAAGAAAACAAAAAAACATTTTTATGCGTCTGTGAGGCAGCAGGCGCAGCAAGATGACATTTGCATAGAATTAACTGTTGATTAACAGCTGAATGTGCCTGGAAATACATCCGTAATCTAGCCTAATATATATTCTGAATAGTGGTTTGCAATCAATGCAATCAATATCAAAGTCGCAACATGGGTACGAAAGGAGCAGTCTGGTCCGGTGACTCACCGTATCTGCTGATGGAGGTGCGGGATATGCTGGCTGAGGAGGGGATGTTGTACGACGAGGTCTGTTTGGGCACCAGAGCCACAACGCAGCGGTCTGACACCTGCGAGGAGAGACACACACAACATCTGGATCACAACAGAGCTTAAGAACCTCATTCTCTCCTTATGAAATGTTTATGTCATAGTAACTACACGAGGAAAATGCAAGGCCCTTGGTGAATATCATCAGCAGAACATATCCCAAACCCCTACGCAACCCATCCCTTCCTGTCATATCTGTGCTCCCTGCTGTTCTCTACCGCAGCCCTGTGGCTTTTCTTTTTTTTCTTTTTTTTTTTTGCAGAGCAGAGTGCTGTGGCTGCATGATGGCTGCACTCAACACGACTGTCATTGTCATCCCCTTCACAAACATTAGAGACATGATGTAAGCTTTGGAACTGGGATAAGATGCTGGGAGGGAGTAGAAGAGGAGAGAGAGAGAGATGGAGAGAGGAAAAGGGAGAGAGAAAGACTGTCAGAAAGAGAGAGACTAGAACTCTGAACGTCTCATGTACACTTCACAGCTTTAAAGAAAATGGGGTACGCAGGTATAATAATAGCATAAGAGCAGCTCGGAGTCAGAGTCAAAGAGAAAGGCGAAGAGACGAGGCTGCCCAAAAGATGGTGTGTCATGAGGAAGAGAGGTTCACCCCCTCCTTATGGTTTATATTTACAAAAGGCTCTTGGTGTGACGTGCTCCAGACGCTTCAGATGAGTTGAGAAAAACTGATGCAAACAACGTTAGAAAAGATGGGTTTAAAATGTGTTCCTTAAGACACTTCTTAAGAGGGATCTTTCATCAGTCTGAGAGTGTAATTAACTCATCATGAAATGGCGATTAAACCATAATTAATATTTGGAATACCAGAACTGTTAGTGCACCACAAAAAAAAAAACACGCCACGTTTTCCAAAAACACAAAACTTGCGGTTCTTTTCTAAAAAACCAAAACAACAAACAGCTTGTTGGCTGGCATTTACAGCCCACCCCGAGGAGGGATTTCTGCTTCAGACCCAGCGAAGAAAAAACTGACGAGCCTCCAGCAGAGAAATAAACAAAAGGCAAATGCCAGCCTCCAAAAGGAATACCTCAAAGAATCTATAGAAAAGCGGCAGAAACGGGACTCTTTTCCCTCCCTTGTTGGAACATAAGCCGGTGCATGTCGGGATGGACATTTTCAGAGGTCCCACTCGTTCCAGAGAGCCGGCCGCCCCTCATCCTCCCTCACTCTCGTCCTCGGCCATCTCGCTCACTCTTTCTAAACTAATCTCAGCTGTGCTATTACTTGGAATTGCCATCTGACTCTTGAAATCGGGGATGAAATCTGGAGGAATCCTCTTACAGACGCGGCTCTGCCACTCCGGCCTCTTGGAGGGAAATGAAAAATGTTGTTCCTAACCCAAAACTCCCTCCCCTCCCTTCCCCTCCCCTCCCCCATCTTTTCCTCTCCTCCTCCTCATTTGTCCCTGCTTTCCTGAGCCTAATTTTCCTCAGCTCCTCCGTCCTGTAGCCCCTTTTTGGCAGACGATGCACAGAAATGCTCTGACACACACGACTTCAGTGAAGTTTCGGCTGCTGTCCCTGTGATACATTTTCTCTGGGTAGCATGAAATAGCTTCTCCCGTCCCACCTTCCCCTTTACGCCTCCCTCCATTTCTCTCTCTCTCTCTCTTTCTCTCTGCCTTTTTTTTATGGCTGACAGAGAGGCTACAGCAGAGATGGGTCCTTGTGATAGAGTAAATGATTGAAGGCGTGCAGATTCGCCCTTCAGGGATAATCCAGTGTGGGGCTGATAGTGGGCAGGTGTGATAAGGGCTGCGGGCCCTGCCTGTGATAAGACCTTCCATTAGACAGCGCAGAGCCGACCAGGCGGCGGAGTGTGGTCAGCCCCTATCTTTCTTTCCTCAGCCCTCCCCGCGCTGCCCACGGCCCCCGGTCCGGGCCCTTTTTCCACCTCGGTGTCCCATCTCCCCTGGACTCTTGCCCTCAAATCACGATGCTTATCGCACCTGTCGACTCTGCCCGGCAGCTTGGAAACACATAACAGGCGCATCTATTCACTTCAAATGCGAGGCGGCCCATTTTGTCTGAATGTAGCTTCCCTGCGTGCGACTAGCGAAGAGTCTTCTGAAGAGAAAACGCCAATCTGTCGGCTTTTGTAATGGAATTTAAGTTTCAAATAACGAATCAGTGTGAGTTTTTATACAGCTGTTGCTATTGGACAGAACGCAGCAGCAGCAACAACAAAATGTCTTCTTCTTTTCAATGAAAAACACCTTACTCAGACAACATCCTTCCTCCTTAAAACATTAACATCCCCACCTGTCCAATATTTGTGTTCGGGTGCACGATGGGGACCAGCGAGCCAAGACAGCCACACCATTAGATTAATGAACAGATAGCAGTGTAGTAGTATCCGTTGTGTCTGGGGCTGTTGAAAATAGCCCAAAATGCCCCAAGTGATGTCTGCAAGGTGGGTAACAGGATCTAGCTGGCAGGCTCTCCTGGTGTGGTCATCAGTGTCTGCTCTCCCTGTTCTTTCACCGCAGAGAGGACGGACAGAGGTCACCATGCAGGAGGGGATGGAAGTTTCCAAACTTTACTTTTTTTATTTTGACGCAGTCTCATCCAACATGGAGGAGGGAGAAGTTCGCCCTTTACTGTCACTTATCTTATTAGGAATAATACTTCAGGGCAAAACACGCGCTGCCCATCCGTCCCCACAAACGCATGCGGTAAACAAATATTAATATGCTGGAAAAGCCACCTGTCATAAATCAACACTTTGTCAAACATCATCAATGTAATTACTCACAAAGAGCCCCGGTGATTACGGCGTGGGCTTGTTTGCAATTTGAACCATCATAAATAACCTAAGCAGCCTGACAACTTCAGTTCATGATAATGTCGCGTTTGTGACACTTGTTAATGCTGCCCTCTCTCCGCAGTGAGCCGAATCTGTAACATATCTGATTCGTGTGGCCGTGGAGCTCACTGAGAAGAAGTTGTGATCAAACGCTTTCTTTTGACAGGGCGAAAAGATTAAACAACAAAAAGATCCAAATCAGCAATCAGCCAAAAAAAACTGTACAATCTCATAAATCTTTTATCTCAACTCCTGTGTTTGTCTGTGCGTAACGCGGGTATGTGCGGCACAGTGTGTGCGTGCGTGCGCACATGCACTGTGTGCATGTTTTAGTGTGCTTCTATCTTCTCCTATCTTTATCTATGCAAGAAAGACTGTAAAAAAAATACAGAAATAGAGAACGTGGAGTGGGAGGGTGGGAGTTTAGTCCCTTAACTGTGAATGCTAAGGTGTTGAAGAAAAAGATTGTGCGCTGATTTTAAATGTGTGCATTTATGTTTTTAATTTTGCTGTAGCATGGAGCTGTGAAGGTGAGTATTTCCATATCCAGGTTATGTAAACTATTATTTCCCATGTGGCAAGGTAAATAGCCAGTGGGGTTTCTTGGGTTGCTGTGAGCCCTATGAATTTTAATGCCTCTGTCTGGTCCCTGTGTCTCAGCTATGGGAGAATTAGCAAAGACTCAAAGTGATGCTCAGTCTCACGCTGCATATTTCAGACCCCTTTTCAATATTTCCTCTTTACCACTTCACCCCTTTACCACTTTTCTTTCCTGTAAGTTTTTCCCTCACTCTGGGGCCTGATGAGCTGTGCTTCCTCGTCGTGATAGGCAGCCAGATGTGCTGTCACAGCTGCCGGTGAAGTGGTGTGGCGTGTGAGGCAAACACACCCAAGCTCACACACAGAGGTCACTGCCAGCTCATCGAAACGGTAACGATGCACAAGCTTCTACGTTGTCCCACCCCACACTCATCTCTCCTGATTCTGGATGCACTATTTTCCACGCTCCTTCTTCTTCTGTCTCCATTTCGTTGCCCTGCGGCCCGCCGGCGCCTCCTTTGGAGTCGCCTAACGTTCTGCACGGGGACCCTCAGATCCGTGATCAATAGCCGCCCTAAGATATTGAGTGAGCGAATAAGGCCCGTAGCACCTCCCCTGGCTAATGATGGCAGAGATTGTGACGTGGAGAATCGCGACAAACGACAGAGGAGCCCATTACGGTGTGAAAGCAAACACGCTGCGCCGCTTCATCGAGGATTAAAGCACTGCAGAGAATGGAGAAGAGGAGGTACGCAGGCCGAGAGGGGAAGAAAGGGCCAGCAGAAGAAAACGAAGGCCGAAAGAATGTTTGCGGGTAAAAAACATTGGAAAATGTAAACAAGACAAGAAATGTAAAGAGAAATTTTGAGGAATCAGAGACAGCGAAGGTGGGGACAGAAAGCAGGGTGACAATGGAGGGAAGGCGAAGGGGAAAGAAGCCGCGTGGTGCCAAGTCCTGTGTGAAGGACACTGCCATGTGCCCCGTCTTCTAATGACTCCTACATCTGTTAAATTATTCTGCTTGCTCCACTGGGCCGGGAGTTCAGACTGACCCCCCACCGTGAGGGCTTGAGCCTCGCCAGACCTCGTCCCCGTTTTCAGCTTCTAGGTGGGGCTGCGTCCCCTGCGTCCTGGCACCCGCGGCTCTCGATCTCCAACCCCCGGCCACAGCTGTAGGCCACCGATCTCGACCAGGTCTCCCTGAATCGAGCCTAATGCAGCCTTTAAGCAGACCCCCTCCCCGCGACTTGGCTGACTAATGACAGCATGCGCCACGAAAGATTCATGACCCGGGGAGACGGCTGCTTTCTCGCTCTGCCTTGCCTGTGTCTTCTTCATTCCTTTTATTCCTCTTTATTATTCCTCTCTGGCTTTCTCTCACTCCCTCCAGGACTTCTTTTTTTTGTCTTCCATTTTACAATTCCAACAGATAAATTCTCCTGAAAAATGCAGAACTTCTCTTGTTCTCAGTTTTCCTCCGCTTTAGCTCTGTTAAAAAGCGGAGCAACAGGTTAGCACGGCCGGGGGCCCCTAAAAATTGCGGGGTGTGATTTGAGGTTCTGCGTGCGATGAGGCGATCGCAGCGGGACTAATTGTCACTGCCGTGGAAGTCAACGGGGCACACTGACAGAGAAAGAGAGAGATGCTAGCCCTCCCCCCGACTGGAGCGGCTTCATCTCTCCGGGGAGGAGGCAGAAGTGTCGGCTAAGATGCTGAAGGTTCATCTCTCCTGCCGCCTGTACAGTAATTGTCCTTTATTCTGTCACATGGATTACACCAGGCAAGGGCATGCAAATGAGGAGCTAAAAAAATTGGCTGCCTAAAAGTCAAGTCAAGTTTGGCAAGATGTGTGGCACAATCTCCATAATAAAAAGCCGCAGCAGAAACTGTTTCTTTTTTTGGACAGAAAAGATGACGTTTGAGACTTAATTAAGGGAAACGTTACGTTGAAGCCACTGTGTATATTTACCTGGTAGTGCATGAGCGTGTTGAGTCTCTTCCAGTCGTTTTCTATCTTGGTGGTGATGTCTTCGTCCTGCAGCACCACGCGGGCCATTCGCCCCTGACGCCACTCTGAAGACACAAACACACACACATGGAATTATACGCAGTTGCTTATGTAAACAGTACATCGTGGTGAGCCGCAGAGCATGTCATTTGTCTTGGTTTCAGTGGAGAGCTTTGGTGTCATGTGTTTAATATACACACACATAAAAACCACCATGTGTTTAAGACCCGCATCTGCTTTGAATTATCATGTGGGTAAAGTGCTGTGATTAAGCATGTGCTTCAATTCAGTTCCTTCAGCGCCAGTTACCTTGCGGGGCCATTGTGTCATTGTGCTAAAATAACCACAACTTCCTTATAACACAAACCAGACTCTTAAAACACCTCTTTTTCAACCCTCGTTTGGCTTTCATTCAGCAGAACATCAACCTACATGACTCCCAAAGAGAGGTCTCTTCCTACATTATTCGAAGGGGTGGATATCAGCCGGTGTTCTTGTGCCACTCTCTGCACGTGTACTCTTCTCACAGACTTGGATTGACACGCATCTTAATTAAACATTACACGCGAACAATTTCAAGATGTATATGCAGGCAGGCTGCGCGCTTTAATTGGTACTTGTGTCGTGGAAATGGCGCGCTATTAGCATACGCAGCGGTCGACCCGTCAGGGTCAGAAAGAAGAGACGCGTAGAGCCGACAAGAAAGGATGAAAAAGCGAACTATGAGAAAATCACCCCCTTTCAAGAGACAAAAAAATGGGAAGCACAGGGAAACAGGTGGAGGCTATAAGCGGTGCTGGTGGAGGGCAGCGGCTGACGGCTCGTTGTGGGGTAATGAAATGATAATAAGGGTGTTGACGGGGAAGTGGACAGCCATTGTGGCTCTCATGCTGGGAGTGATCATTGATTTTCTCCTCTGTTGACTGGGTTTTATTACTCTGTGCCTCTGCCAGGTGACCACATGATATCCCTGCCTGGCACAACATCCTCCCGAAACCATCTGAACCACTCTCTGCAGAGGGGAAAAAAAAAATATATATATATATATAACAAAAAACACACAAAAGCAGTCACACAGGCAGACTCTCACACAGACACAGACGTACGGAATAATTTATTTTTGAGGCATCAGAGCAAAGGGTGAGAAATGGACAGATGAGAGGGGACAGCGGATGGACAGAGAGCCATATTGTGGAGAGGTGGACGGCGTGCAGATTTGCGGCAGACAGAGGGGGGCTTTTGTTCTCTCCGCCCATGTGAAGTGAGAGAAAATGAGAGGGACAGGGAAATGGGAGGCAAGGTACGAACAGGCGGGGATGGAAGTGGCAGACTGCGTGGGAGTGGAGCCCGGCATGAGGCTGGCTAGCCCGTCTGTCAGCTCTTACCTGGGTCAGCCAGACAGCCACGTCACAGATGCAATAACACACACACACACACACACACACACGTGCACATATAAAAGACATGCACACATCTCTATCTCGATCTACTGTGTCTTATTGGCACCACCGGGCAGCGAAAGCAGCCAGACGGAGGGATGCGCCACACACACTGTCAGTCAGTTTGATAGAAGGCCTGGCAGCAGCACATTGAGGCTGGCTGGCTGGATGGGCTGCTGGAACACAGCTTTTATCACACTAATGCACTGATAATCTGTACACATGGCTAGGTTTTCTCTCACTGATACATTAATCTGTGGGTGTGAAGGACTTTACACCTGCCAACTGCATCTGTGCGTGTCTGGAGTGTGTGTGTGTGTGGGTGCATGTTTGGTTGCGTGTTTGTGCCATACCCAGGTCCATGTCGACGGCACGTGGCCGCTGAGAATAGGGCATGTTCTTGTAAACAGCGTCTAGTATCTTCTCCTTCACTTGGGTGATGGTGTCACAGTTCAGCACCTTTACTGGAATCTCTGGACTGTTTTCATTGTCCGGGTTCACACAGTTGAGGATCTGGATCGTGTAGATGGGGAGAACAGGAGAGAGAACAAAACAGAAAAATCACAGGCAGAAATGAGGGAGCAGCGGAAGAGGCTGGAGGTGCCCTGTTACTGCCTGGACATGGGTCCAGCTTGAGGCTTCGCCCTCATTAGAGTCTCCTTGGAGCATGGCAGGAGCTTTGAGAAACCATTTCCGCTCTCCCTGGCAACCCAAAATCTAATTTCACACCTTCGGCGGGACACCAATTTCCAGCTCTGCCGGGGTATTAGCACGTAATGAGCCAAATTCCCAGTCGGAGCAATCAGAGCATTGTCATGTAACATGCTGTCTGTGTGAGTGTGTTTTTCAGAGCGCATGTGTGTATGCGTAGAGAGGGCTGTTTGGTGTGTTCCAATCTCCACAGTCACCTACCCTGATGTTGGACCAACACTGGAGCCTGTGGGATCATTAGCTAATTTTCTTCCCATACAGGGAGGAAGAAACCCAACACAGCAGACATGCCATCTTAAGGATGGTTCGCGGTGGAAAAAGTAAAAGCCTAAGTTAAGAAACTGTATGTGTGCATGTTGTTATTTCCCCTCATCCTCTAAGATGGCAAACAAATGAGTGTGGGCTTTTGTGTTTGTATATGTATCTCAGTTTGGCAGCATTTTAACTAAAAGCAAGCAATTTTTTGAGTAGAGAACTGCCTGTACTGTGCAGTGTGTGTGTTACGGTTTCACCCGCGTGTTTGTGTATGTCTGAAAGCCTCTGTGCAAACTTCTCGTGTGCCTCGTGGAGTGTGACGTACCAGGGTTTTGTACTCGATCTGCTGGCGGATGAGCTTGTCTTCACTCAGGGAGTAGCGGGCCTCTCCAGTGATGGCGTCGATGGGCCCCTTTTCCATCTGCTGCTTGATGGCGCAGTACAGCATGAACAGAGGCTCTCCCGCACACTCCTGCGAGTGCCCACAAACACACACACACACACACATACCACAGACAGACAAACCCACAGATTCACACATGAGAGAACATCACGGCGTAAACACAGAAAATCAATAGACTGAAAACACGTGCAGTCCACATACTTCAGGTGTCTGATAAGTTGCAATCACACTTTTCATTTAGAAACTTTAATAATAACATAGACTTGTAGATTTACACGTAACACATGCAGACACACACTACACGTGTTGCTTGGTGTGCTAACCTTGAGGAATTTGTGAAGGAGGAAGGCAAACCAGTTTGTGAGCATCTTCTCTGCAACCGACTCAGTCCTGAAATCACACCAGAAGAAAAACAGGGAAAACTTAACTCCAATATTTCTCTTGATATTCTGAAACCTTTACATAAAAAAGGAGTTCCATAATTCATGGGGTTATGTGCTAGACTTCAGGGAGGTTATCTTGGCATCCTGGGTGGCTGCACCCTGCCGTGGATTTTGCTCGTGTGTTGCCTGCAACGCTGTGGTCACAGTGAGTGAGCAGAACAGAGCAGAGCAGAGCAGAGACAGGGCATCTGTGTGTGCATACTTCTTCTGTCTGTGCACATGATAAAAAAAAAAAGATGAAGAAAAAAGAGTGTGTGATTGAGTATGCATGGATGTGGGTGTGAGCGAATGAGTGTGTGTGCGTGCGTGCATGCGTGTGTGCGCGTATTCACGTGTGGTTGAACACAGCGGGACATCCACAGCTGTGACAAGCCTCAGCTGTTGAGAGAGACGAGTGCTGTCACAGCCAGGTAACGCCTGATCACAGCCAAAACGATCTCCTCTCCTCTCATTTCCTCTCCCCCTTCCTCCTCTGCCTTCCCAGTCAATCACCCATGGAGGTACAGCTTGCTGCTGGGCTTGATTGGGCATGAAAACACACAAGTGTGCAATGACCTCTCGACAATTTCTACCGCCGAGCGCACGAGAGCACTTTGTATACTCTTTTATAATTCCTGCTCATATCTTTCTCTGAATGCCAGACCAACATCGCCCCTTCTGCCTCATTAGCACCATCATGGAACACAGAGAAACAGAAGTTAGACTGAAAAAATAAAAATAAGACAGAATACCAAACAGCCAGGTGGGAATGGTTAACGAGCATGAAGCGCGGATGAAAGGGTTAGTTCTCTGCAGCTCATGTGAACAAGCACCTGAGGTGAATAGCAACAACAAGCTCCCACCTCATCAAAAAAAACACTTGCTCTTTCGCCTTGTCCAGCACAAGCCTGCATGCAGACAGAATTAAAAATGCCTGAAAAACACCAATACTGGACGACTTAAGGCTGGAAATACAGCTGCAGATACAATCTGCTACACACACTAATCTCAAGTTAAGATGCCGTGGTAAAGTGCCCCATAGACTTCTGTTTGCAGGAGTGTGACAGCTTGTGATTGTCACCTGGCCGTGAATGATGACTCCCCGTCACCCTTACACGAGCGTTGCCAATCTAAATGGCAGTGCACTGAATTAAAAAAAATGACCCTCTTAATGTAGCAGGAAATTATTGTGATTACTCTGGTGTATATGACGGAGGAGCCTTACAGCGCACTGTGCTGAACTGGGGATTAGCAGGAGTCGAAGCAGCCAGGTATTAAAGACAAGCTAAAAGGCTTCCGTCTCCTCAGAGCTAAATAGTGCTTGGGATGATTATACCTATTCATGCTCTGAATGGACCTAAAGGGAGATTATGACTATTATGGAGATAATTGCGCTAAGTCGTGTTTGAGGGCTATAAGCAAGAGTCTGGGACCGAAGCAGGAGTCCCAGGAGGATTGTCTGAACTGGTGGGAGGTTGCAACAGCTAACATTTTAGTCACTGAGACAAGAACAAGTGTCAGTCATTCTCTCTGTTTCATTAAACTGAGACAGAGTGAGACATCCTCTCTCTCTCTTTCACATGCAAATATAAGACTTCTCCTACAGTTGCAGGACGGTGGAGCAGAGCTTGTATTTTGTTTGTGTGGCTGAGTTGTCTCCCACGCCCGGAGGCTACTCCTCTCTGTGAATGCCGACTGCTAGCCAGTGTATTGGCGGTTTGTTGAGAGGATGGAGAGCTGGGTGACAGCCTATTTGAAGTGCGATGTGCCAGCGGCGGCGGGGGGTGCGAGATGTAGATTAGTTCACCCAGTTTCAGCCACAGGATGAGAGGGCGAACACTGAGCCGTAAGCTGCAGAGGTTCACCCTCTTCTTGGCACACATCTCTGATTCTCCCCATGTTTGTCATTCTGGCATATACAAACACACAAGTGAGGGCATACATACATAAAGAAAGAAAGAAAGAAAGACACCCAACGCCACAGTCATGAGCTCACCCTTGCAAACGCTGCACAACAAAAAGTCTTCATCCGAAAACATAATAAGGAGCCACCGCGAGTGCCCGCAGGCTGTATTTTCACGCTGAATAAACCTAAACATATTGTGTTTTTTTGGACAATACCCCAAATCCCTCTGTAATTGCCCTGCTTCCTCTATGAGAATTCACCTCTCTTTCTCCCCCCCTCCCTCCCCTTCTTTACCCCACCAATGCTTACCATGCGCCCCTCCCAGCTTGTATGAGACTTGAGTGTGTTAGAAGTTAATGGAACCTATTAAGCATTTTAATAAGCTCAGCAAGTCCCAAAGAAGGAAGTCAAATAAAGCCTTTTTTGTGGGGGCTGTGCTGACTCCCCCTTAATAACGCTCCTTTTGAATGTCGGATGTAGGGGAGGTTGGGGAGGGGGGGTGCTCACTTTGTTCTCCTCCTTCTCCTTTCCTTCTCGTCCTCCTCCTCTTCCTTCTTTCTATTAATTGAGTTTCATTAATGAACATCAGGATTTCATTATCCCACGTAGTGTTTAAGAGGGGCTCGTATCCCCCCTCTCCCCCATCTCCGGTCTGCTAATGGCAGCTTGGGTGGAGGTGGAGGTGGAGGGGCGGGGGGAGCTATATTAGCAGGCTGTGGAATGTCTTTCAATGAAACTAATGCCAAACACAATGCGGGCGCTCTTAATAACGCTGTAGTCCATTGCTCTGCATGGGCGGAAATCTCATTACAATAATGCTGAGGAGAAAAATAATACAAGATTGAAAAGTCTCAAGGTGATAGAAGCAATGTTCTGTGATTCCATTAAAAGAACATTATAAAGAAGAAAAAGAGACTGGGTAAAGAGAGTGGCATAGTAAAAACTTAAGGAGATGGAGAGAATAGAGGATGCGGTTTTACTGTGGAGAAGAAGTGGCCGGCTATTCTGCGGCGCTCTGGTGGAGGTCATCGACACCAGAAGAATTTCACTGATAATGGACAGGCAGAGGAAAGAAATAAATAAATAAAAAAAGGTTTCGCTGCGAAATGACAACAGGCACGAGGACTTGAGAGTGCCGAGAGAAAGCGAGTGCGAGAACATATCTCGCTAATGTAGCAAAATACAATCCAAACACCATGAGGAGCGGCATCAGTTCCACTTAGCGCGCTGGAGAGTGAGGAAATCAAACACATTGTCAAAGCTTAGATATTGCTTTCAAAAAGCTTTTAGGAGAATGTAGGCGTCTGCGAAGCTAAAATCTTTCCTTATCAAGACAAAGAAAGCACAAAAGCATCTCAAATCTTTAAATACCAAGGAGAGCAGAGTTTCTTTGAGAGGCGCGCCTCAGAAGAGCACGAGTGCGCCTTTTAAGCGTGAATTCCAGGAAAACCTATCTGACTTTATTATTTTTATATTATATCTCTGCTACATAAAGGCAAGATGCTGTACATGCTATAATTTGTTTTGCACTGGACTGCTATGATGTATGATGGATGGTGAAATGGGATCTAGCACTTCGCTGAGCATAATAGGAAAACAATGTAACGTAACACACACACACTGCCCTGTGGCATTCAAAGGCATCCAGCCCACCATTATACCGAGCCAATGACGTGAGCCAGTGCCCTCCGCATTTGTTGCATTCTCAGTAACTATTATGCGGTTAACTACGTCCTAAAATAAATGACCATGGTTTGTTTTCCATTCTGCTTAATGTGCCAAGAGGCTTTTCCGCATGCATTCATTTTCTGCGATACACCACTTCAGCCCGTTCGAGCTTCGACCAAAATTCAAATCAATGGAAATTCCATGAAACGTTTCCTGTGAAATGCATATTTATGGCCTACTGTAAGCATATTAGGTGCCACAAAGTCAAATCTGCTGTCAGCAATCATCAGATCGCAGCAGGCACTTAAAACAAGAGAGGAAGAGGGATGATGTTTTAACAACCACTTTATTCAGTGTACCTTTGGCCCTGCATGCTAGGTGGGAAAGCCACATTCTTCATTGCTTTTTATCAAAATATCAAAAATCTGAAATGATTAGAGCCATATCTGCAGTTTGGACTATTACTCTGAGAGTGGGGTGACTGTAGACTGATACAAGTTAATCTAATATTATCATTGCCAATAAAGTACAGATAGCACCTCAGCAATTAAACACTCAAATATGAAAAGAATGCTATCGGGAGATTATCTGGCCATGTGAGAGAGTATGTGTGAGAGGAATACAGAAATAAAGGCATGTTGAAGGCACACAGAGGTGGTGAGAGGCAGGCGGAGACACAGTGTCAAAGTTAATCAGAGAACCAGTTTACATGCGGCCTCTTCAGCTGCCCACGTAACTCGGAAATTTCTCTGAAAGAAAGCATTCAAAACCTCCCAATTCATTTTGCTGAATTAATATGTTTAGTCGCTGTTTAAGCATGATTCAGATCCGGCTCCTCTTCTACATTCTCAACCCTCCCCTTCTTATTTTTCCCTCTTCGTCTTCCCTCTTGTCCTTCCCGTTCCCTCTACGCTGTGGCTATTGATGGCATGGCACTCCATCTTCGCACTCGCCGGAGAGAACGGGGCTCAATAATTAAGCGCCTTGCTTTGCTGGAGCGACCACATTGTGGCGCGCTGCTGCGTCCCTCTGCACCATGTGCACGTACTGTACCTACGCTGAGTGCTTACACTATATATCACACACACCCCGAATACTACTTACTATAAAGCTCAAAAGATACATGCTGTGCAATATTCACTGTTTTCGGTGGTAAAACTGAAACTCTAACCTCTAATCATAGTCTCTAAAGGTTTTAAAATTCTGCATGTTTCTCCCTGTAAAGTCATAAAAAGGCCCCAACTAAAACTTTATTCAGCTCACTTTTCTAACAAGTATTGCTTGTGTATCCAAAAGCCTGATATGTCTTATTGCTATCTGCTGCAGATGTCCACTGCTGACCATTAAAACCACACAAATGAGGCTCACCGTTCCTTCATTACGATGAACATGGGCACACAGGGACCTCCCACATACGCCGTCCTGCTGCTGTAAATACCCATAAGGACAAAGAACTGGCAGCTAAAATGAATGCAAAATAACAAACAGACTATTTGCTCCCATTTCAGATATGCCTGCTAAAAATGAGAGTGCCTGGCTGTTTTAGGAAATTGTTCTTTTAACCGATATCAAAGTATATGAATTATATGAATTCTTTAAAGAACTGAATACATTTTAGAGTGAAACAGAAAATATCAGATCTCTGTGTGTTATGACTTCAATGAGGAAGCTTTTTCCTCCTTGTGATCAGTTTTTAAAGATTTACACCTTCAGTGACGTGAGAACAAATGGGTTTGGGGCTTTGTGCCACAGACAGCCTGTGGAGGCTGGAAAACACTGAGTGACGGACTGCTTTGTCGGTTTCGGTCTTTTTACGGCTCTTGTTGACGGTAACAGACATAGAAGGCTGCCAGCTTCATCCTGTTATAAACAAACATTTGGATCCATAGTGCACATTAAACTTTGATCACTCCTGCAGGTCACAGAGGAAGCACGAGGATAACATGCTAAAACGCCGCGACAGATGGAACTATTTTCGTACCACCGTCTTGCAGTGCTTGAATGATTGTGGTTTTCTCTTGAAAGGTCGAGCGCACTCGCTCGTGGACACGCTCGCCCTCTGGAGAAAAACATTCAATGACAGCTGAGCGGTGAGAGAAGCAAAGCTCTTCGCTAACGTGTCTTTAGATGCACTTTCAACCCGTTGTAATATGAATGAGAACAGGAAGTGGGTTGTGTGATCTGTAGGTTCTCCCTATATGTTGTCCATGTAAGATTGGTCCAGGGACTGTAAGCTCACTAATAATTCATTCAGAAACAACATTCAGAGGGACCCCTAAATCTACTAATCTCCTCACAGCACAGTAGACTCCAATAATCAATGCAGCTTTAGTCATTGCACCTCCATACTTTGATCAAACAAACAGATACATATAGATACCGTAAAAATCCCAAGCATGTGTTTATATGCTGTTAATTCATTAATGCCAGAAAACTGAGGGGGTCTCAGCCAAAATAATACCAAGCGTTTCAGTATCCTATTATATATGATAATGGACTGAAGGGAGCAGACAGAAAAGGCGACCGAGCTCAGAAAAATCACAAGAAAGCGCAGCTGAGCAGCTTCACTCTACGTCCTGCACAAACACAATTACTGCTTAGGGACGTGCTCAATTTGACTATCATCACAGACGAGTTTGTGTGTGTGCGCGTGTGTGCACATTCGTTCCTGTGTGTGAGTCAGCTGGCTGGCTCGACTGTCAGCTCTTCTCTAAGCAGGCGATGATGAAGACAACAACAGCAAAGAGCCATGTCAAATCGATAATCCCTCAGATTCTTCTGGAAAAATGAGGAGTGAAATGTAAAAAAAAAAAAAAAAGAAACTATAGGACATTTAGCCCTCCGGGCTGCGACAGCAGGACCCGAGGATTACGTACCACTGTGTTCCTAATAAGAGAGGATAATGAAAAACTTAGAGGTGACGTGGGGCCCCGCTGTCATGTGAAATAACAGCTTAATCCAGGTCCATTTGATGCTGCGTCGCTTTAGTCCACTTGTCCGCTTTAGTCCCTCTTTGCTTGCTTGCCTTTGTCTGGAAGTTATTTACTCGGACTATAAATGTGGTTTTTTCAAACAGAGACACGAGAGGAACATTAACATCAGAATGAAGGTGTTGTTTGAAAGTACAGCAGCTGCCTCCTCTCGCTGTCTCTTATGCTTATTAGTCATGTAAACATAATCAAAATCATGCGCGGGGCTGTCAGGCTTTTCAGAGAGCCCGTTCGCTTTGTACATTCTGTACCTTTTGAGCCTGAGTTTTGTTTGCCAGTCCTCTAACCTGTTTCTATACCTACAGAGCCACCAAAGCAGATGAGGACACTCGGGCAAGGGCCTGGCAGGTGTTTAAAGTTTTAGCGCATCGCCCCAACTCCCCCGGAAAACAATGTACACTGGAGACACAGAGAGGGAAAAAAAAGTTAAGCTGAACCGCCTCTGAATGTTTTATAAAGGAGCCCGAGTCTGGAGGATAAGTGAGACTGACATTGGCATTGAGCGAGGGCAGGGGAGAGACAGAGCGCGAGCGAGAATACAGAATTATGCATTGAATTCAGAGGCTTTTTTTCTTGTGATGCGAGGAGCACGCGGCGTTTATGTCAGCATACTGTAGATGTACTGTAGCGCTCATTACGAGCCTTATTCTAGTGAAGCGTTGACATGAGAACACGGGGGGGGGGAAATCAGGACGCGTCCGCCCACAAGAACGAGAGGGGGGAAAACATACAGCTCTAAATCAATCCCCATCCATCTGTCTATATGCATCAGCATCCTCCTACTGCCTTTACACGTTTTTAAATGGGGACTGTGTTTCCTGTATCTGCAGAAACACGGTGGGGGTTTTCTCTGAACATGATCATCTCTTATTTGTTTGTTTTTATTACTTTGTGTTAA
>JAVQJZ010100297.1:0-11923 GCA_036025355.1 Leiopotherapon unicolor | reverse complement strand
AGCTGGCTCTCGCTGTGCTGCTCTCACTTGGCTTGGCGTTCATACTTGTACTTCTCTCGCATGCACACGCACACACACGCACACGCACACACACACACACACACACACTCAGCTCACAGACAGCCTCAGCGCCTGGACAGGTCGCCTCCTGTGAAGAGAAACAGTGAGACTGATGGGATCATACAGTCACTGTTATTTTCTGGGATAACTTCACACATGCATCAAAAGGAGAAGTGCTTCCTCTGCAGGGTAAAAGAGAGATTGAGTGTCTGAAGCATTTGATTTTCATTTGGAAATGTGACAGAATGATGTGATGTATTCTGGGAAATCTGGGAGCTGAACTGTATTAAAAAATCTATTAAATGAAATTTGCAGATATATACCATTTTTTAAAAAGCGTATTCATAATGAAGACCTCAGAACCAACTCATATATCAAAATCAGTTCAAAGTCAGTTGAAAAATATATACATGTAGGTCCTCTCCAGTCTAAATGTGTTTAGCTCTGTTAACAGAGCATCAGACGAAGAGTGAGGAGACCCGTGGTGGCAGTTAATTTGTGTGAGTGTGTGTGTGAGAGCAGCCACTAACTATCAAAGATTGATCACCGCAACGACCAAATCCGTCAGACGTCATGTCCGTGGGAATGCTGGGAGGGGAATATGAGCAGGGGGATGTTCTCTGTCGTGTGTGGCTACATCCAATTAGCTAACGCAATCAGACATGTTGATGAATGGATTAGCACATAATTGCTTCAGAGGTGGGATCCCTGATTAAATTATTCATGGTGGGCAAAGGCAAACGTATGTTCTGCTAAGATTAAGGCGCATGTGCGTGTGAGAGTCTGTGTGAATGTATGTGTCAGTGGCGTGCACGTAGGTGTGTATGTTTGGCAGCCGAGTCTTAATGGAAAGTGACGATCTCTTCCTCTCTCAATACGCTGTCCACACTCGGTGATTTTACAGTAACTGATCGGCATAGTTTGAATCAGTCTGATGGCGGGTGCAGAAAGTAAACAAAATACCACTTGTACACAAAGCATGGTAAACAACAGAGAATAATAAGTACATGCTGTATATTCCACACAGCTTGTCATCCTCATATGACCCTGCCTGACCTTGGTAACAAGTGTTCCTACCACATGTGCCACATCATCTGCAGCAGTTTGATCATCAGCGAGGTGAAACTGATCTGAAACTGCAAGGTGGTACACTTGTAACAAATCTGTCATCTAATGTCATCTAAACACAAAATCTCTGCAACATTATTTTTGCAGAAGGCTGTCCACACTCCCACTGGTGAGTAGAGCTGCACTATTGTGGTTTGAAATCCTGGTACAGATATTCCCTACACAGTGTGGCCCAAACTTATAACAAGCTTAAAAGTCTCAGCTCAACAAAAGACCTGATTCGTGCTCTGAGCGGACAACTGAGGGTTATAAAATGAGTGAACTGACACAAGCATGGATTCTTCAGTTATTCAAAGCTGGCACAGTGTTTAATAGGAACAGCTGTCAGAGCAAGAACCCAATTCCCGACACTGAACATAAATTCATTTTCAGTGACAAATGCGTCTGTTATTAAGAGGCAGCAGCAGCAACATGTTGAGATAATTCTGATTTTAGATCAAAACATTTAAAGCCAAATATTATCAATGTTTGTTGGTGCGTCACCATCATTTAATGAACACACAGGCTAAACAATCTATCCAAATTTAGTTAGTCAGATCAATAAATGCATGTAACCAAAGTAACAGCTGCTATGCCAGCCTCTCAAGTCCAGTTATAACATCTGCACATCAGCATGTGGCTTCTGATCAAAGCTTTTAGGTTTTTTTTGGCAGTATTTCATGATAAAAGGCTACTGTTATCATTCGTTCTGATATCAACTCATCCAAGGTTAACAAAGCAAACTTCTGACTGCATTTGAGGAAGCAAGTGTGAAAATGACAGAGCAGCGGTACTATTTTGTCCTGTGTAATTTTACAAAGCTTCTAGCTATGTAGCTTTTTCATCAAACTCCCTGACTGACTGTTTGGAACATGTCTTACAGTTCCATACCATTCTGTGTGCCTGCCGGTCTGAAGAGAGTAAACACAGTTTTACATATATTTAAATCCTCGGCCCTCACACTAACATGAGAAATGCACATGGAAATCGACTCGGCCACATTCATTGCTCCCCACCATGGCAGCTGGTGCATTCGCAGCTGTGTATGACGGGCAGGACGACCGGCTCGCTCTCTCCGCTCTCACACTGCAGGCTGAGGAAGCGCACTGGGTTGTCGGGGTCCAAACGGTAACTGCAGCACTCGCAGACCGACTGGAGGTAGGGCTCCTGCAGAGGACAGAGGAGAGGAGTGAAGTATGAGACGATGGAGGGGGAGCAATAGGAGAAGAGGTGAAAGGACAGCCAGAGGGAGAAGTTGGAGGGAGCCAATTAGGAGATTGGAGAGGAGAGGGTGACATTAGAGGAGGAGGCAGTTATGAGACTTGCAGTAAATAAGAGAGAATAAGAAAAGAGGAGAATAGAAAATAGTGAGATGGCTTGTGAAATATATGGTGGCCCTGAGGGTCAAAATACAGAGATGAAAGAAGGTTACTGAAATTTAGTGAAAGGGTATGGGCAGGATTCATATAGAACAATGAAACAGTATAAACTACAGTATACAGTGGGAGGATAAAGAGAACTTCATAATGGGGGGAGAACAGACCTGTAACACATCAACAATGATAAAATAATCACATTTCCTTTAGTACATCTGAGAATATAAAATGGCATCACACAAGTCTAAAGCTCCTCTTATGTTATACTCATAAACTTATAAAAACTTAGTAAATATTTTCTTTGTTGACCATGACTCAGATCAAGATGTGTAAAGTGAAAGAGGGATTCTCACACTGATGGTGCCACACAGAATTATTATGAAACCACGCATCTCCACAGAGCCACAGAGCCTCTTTTAGGAAGGTGTTTTCATTGTCCAGCTCACTCTGTTAAATACAGCTGCCTGAAATTAGATTTACATGAGCAAACAAGCTCCGATAAGCCTGCTCTGTGGCGCCCATATGTCCAAAAGCGTACAGACAGTTAGCCAAGTTCCTAAACTTAAATAAATAAGGTTGCTGCACTTAAATAAATATATTAATGTATAACAATAATACTAATGAAAAGAAAATTTTGATGTTACAATCCAGAGAATGAGTAAACTGCAGTAGGAAAGCAGCTGGGAGCAGTGGAAAATGGAGGGACATGTCACCATTATAAAAAGTCCTTGTGGAAAAAGTGTTAGCAAACTGTGGCTTAATTAAACATCCAGCTGACAGAGGGCAAGACTTGTATTTATATATATGGAGACTATTTCTGTCCAACTGATGCTGAAGTATCAGTTAGTGAGAGAAATATCTGGTTGTTATCTGCCCCACCACGTTCAGCAACACCTTACTCATAACTGTTGGCATCCAACTGTTTTTAAACATCAAAGCACTGATTAATACAGCTTTAAACTCTCTGTAGAGCATATTCTAATATGAAAGACATTAATAATAGTAATAATAATAATTTTATCTATAGAACACCTTTGAAGGTACACTTAGTACAATATAGTTTCTATGACAAATTAAATGAGTGAAAAAAGGAACATAATACAAGCCCAAATTTGGGAATTAGGTCATAATTTCTTGTAATTCTTGAAATTCAAAAACTGCATGACAGACAGTAACTTCTGGGAAGTTGTGCATATATGTCCAATTAGTGCAAGCAAAGACCCAGGGAGGAGAGACTGTAGAGAAGAAGAGTGGATGGTAGCAGAGAATGATGGATAATAGGAGGAGAAGGAGCTGAGCGGAGGGGAGGAGGGAGTCCAAGATCAAAAGCACCTTCAACTTCTAAATAGCAGTTATTAGTGTTTCACACTCTTTGAAAAGTCCACAGTGTGTGTGTGTGTGTGTGTGTGTGTGTGTGCGTGTGTGTGTGTGTGTGCGCCTGTATGCATTTAATCCTTAATACAGCTGGCAGTGGTAAAGAGCATGTGACTCCTGTGAATGCTTCCCTGCTTCTTCCACTCCTGCTGATCAATGAAGAGGGAACTTCTCTGTGCTGCCTAGTCACCGGTTACATCCCTAGTTGCCACAGTAACGGGAGGTAATGACACATTTGAGCTGATGTTTATTTTTACTAATCTGACTGACTCTATTTTTACAGTGGAGATGTATGGATGCCAGGGAAGAACAAAGTCACCATGGTGATGAGGTGATGAGCTCGCTGTCTTACAAGGATGAACAACACAACAAGCAGGACAGAAAACGGGAGAAAAAGGTGGACTCGCTAACATGTGACCCCTGCACAAGACAAAACATCTATATTTAGATAGTTGGTGACTCAACTACTGAATTATGCATTTTTGTTTACCTGCCTTCATGTCGTCTGTGTGAACTGTGTGTGTACTGTAACTAACCACTGCTGACAGCAGTCAGAGGCTGGAAGAGAACGTTACAGTGGCTGTGCCTCATGTTTATCTGTGAAGAAGTGAGATTACAGCAGGTGTTACCGCCTGCACAGGGCAACATGTTTGACTTTGCTCTTAACACCCTGATGCCAGCTAATGTTTCAGGAGGAAAACAGATGGGCAATTTGGCTGAACTGTGACGGCTGAGACAATACTCCTGATTATTTTCTTGCATATTGTGAACAATGTTATTAAAAATGGTTGCTGACTTTGTCAGGATTTGGGGGGGCACAATTATTTTATTGCTGCTTTGTACTTTGGTTGGCATACATTCCTAATTAAATTTATTGATTGTATACAGTCCTAATTGTAGGAGCTGAAACTGCACTATGTGATTAAAAATAACCAACTGTGCAGCACCGACAAGCAATTTGCAAACAATTTCCTCTTTCAATTTACAGTTTTAGTCCACTGTAATGCCTCTAATGATCTTTATTGTGCTACCAGTTGTCTCTCACGTTGAAGTCATTACTTGTAAATGTTGCCTCACATTTAGAGTAACATCCTCAGTGTGTGTGTGTGTGTGTGTGCAAATGTCTCCTCTCTGTACCTCCAGGATGACATCGGTCCTGGACAGACAGCGTCCCCTGCAGAAGCTGACCTCCACGTTGTCAAGCCGACAGTCTCCCTTGGTGATGTTCCTGACCTGCACATAGCGACGACACTCCGGCACGGGCTCGTCTGGAGTCGGACAGGTGGAGCAGGGGCAAAATGAGATGGAGCATGGGGTTCAACACAGGGGGCAAGAAAAGTGTGAATATGAGACATCAGAAGCAAACAATGGAGAGAGAGAGTATTTTCTTCTTTGCATTTGCATGAAAAAGGAAGAAGACAAAAAGAGTTTCTTCCAGAGAGCACGGTGACATTGTCGTGCTCCCTTGCAGCATGTGACATCGCCTCCACTGGGAGAGAGATTAAAGCCATAATGTAGGTTAAGTAATGTAATCTCTCACTAATTGGGCACTGTCACACTTAATTTTTAGCTTCCTGTAAAATGAACTAAAAAACATTCACATCCAATGACTTAGTGTTGAAGCATGGAATAAAGGAACAACTGTCATTTTATATATACTGTAGTTTTTACAGCAGTAGCAGTAGCATTTCAGCTGTCAACAGTATTTCCATTTGTTTTTCATGACCACAGCTGGAGAAGCTATTTTCCATTGCATTTAGGCATCCATACAGAGTATAAAGACAGACACGGGGAATATATGTTGCTTTTGTTACTGTTGTATTGGTTTTTACTGCAGAGTGTGTTTTGTACTAACCTGGAAACTGCTTTCTACAGACTGGACAACAGCTACCTGGTTCCTCCACCTTAACCTCCCCCTGAGAGACAGACAACAGCAGTTGTTTGGAACATGTTTTTTTTTTTATCAGTTTCAATAAGAACAGACGTGGTGTGTAATAACACAAGTGATTAACACAATCTAAAGTAATCTCCAGCATCCTGTCACTTCCACTCTGTTTATCTTTTATCACTTATGTTCAAGCATGACAATATACATAACATAAAACAACAACTAAATCTGGTGAAGCGTAAAGTCTACAATATTTTTGAGGCTATGTGAGGCTTTGTTTAGCCTCAGAGCCGGAGGAAAATATTAATTATCGCTCACAATGACGATGCTAACATGTTGATGGTAAGCAGAAATAATGTTTACCATGTTCATTATCTTATCTTTTCATACTTTTTTAAGACTGCATGCTCAAAACAAAAAATGTAACCCTCAAATCCTCAAGGTGGGTGCTGGAGGAAACGTGAAAATCCATCCAATATTTGTTGAGATATTTTAGTCTGGACCAAACCAACACTCTCATCCCACGAGCCACGCTGCTAGTATGGCTAAAAAACATGAACCAGGACATACCAGCAGAAAAACTGTGTGAACTGACTGTGTTTGAACCCAGAGCTCTGCTGGTTTTCACTGTAACCAGCCGAGGACTGATTTAGACCAGGAGCACCATGAGTCATGAGGACCAGGGTTTAGATCCAGTACAGAGGAGAGAGAGGAGGGGAGAGGATGGTGAGAGGAACGTGAATTTAAAAAAGGCTAAAAGTGAGACATAAAGACCAAATATAGCACGAGAGCGAGACAATGATGCACAGATATAAAGAGCATGGACAGAGGGAGCGAAACCACCGAGGAGGAGAAATCCAGAACAGTCCAAAGAGAAGCAGGGTGTCCCTGTTTGAGAATAGCTGCTGTTGGCACAGACACACACACACACACACACACACACACACACACGCACACACACAGTCTGACAGAAGAACACTTCAGCACCCCCATCATCACCAGCCCCAGCACCCCTGAAACTTCACCCAACTATACCATTTTCCAACACACACTCACACACACACACACACACACAAATTTACTTCTCCTAACTGTTCACCTGAAGGACTCCTCATCCGTCTGCACTGCCACCAGCGTTCCCTCAGGGATGGCGGGAGCCCACTCACTCAAGGTCATGAGGAGGACCTTTCTAAGTAAAGAGGCTGTGTGTGTGTGTGTGTGTGTGTGTGTGTGTGTATGCAGATGAAAGGTGAAAGGTGGATTCCTGGTCATTTCAATCGTCTACAGGCTGTGAGATAGATAGTTCTTTTACTGTGTCTGGTACAAAAAAAAAAAAGAACGAGTGAGTGTTTGAGAGGAAAATATCCTGATAGCTTTCATCACCAAGCACGATAACAGAGGCCTCAACACATTACCCTGAAACGGTGCTCCCAGCAGAGCGGGGGGATTTCAATTTCAAAAAAGCAGTGTGATTAACTGTAAGCTAAGTCATAAATAACAGAGCACACTGAGAGTAAGCAATTCTCAACCTGTCAGGAGAGGGAACACAGAGCATTAAATGACCTTTTCATATTGGCCAGGATAAGGAGTACTTCCACTGAGGCATAACTTAGCGAGACCAGGGGGAGGAGAGGGATCTGAGACAGTGCATCGGCGCAAAGCCCCGTGTACACCACAGGTGGGACACTCAGTAGACTGTCTACTCACAGCTCACTGTGCAATCAACCTCTCGTTTAAAGTTCTGGATGTCAGCAGAATATATTTTTACCCTGTCCTTTACACAGTGCCGCCGCGCTGAAGACATAAATGAGGCTCACTGTGTTAAGGATGAGACAGTTGACTTTTCTTCTTCTGTGACTCTGTCATCACCATGGAGATAATATATTTTCATAACTCAAGTCTGCTCATTAGCAAGTAGCCTTTTATTTACAGGGTTAGTTCACCCAATCACATGTCAAAAATATCTTCTCACTTACTTGTGTCTATGTGTCAGTTTTTAAACAACATCAGCTGCTTTCATTTCCTTAGAAACAGCCCTGCTGGAATAAGTATTCTGATCCTTATCATGAACATGGATGTTGTTTTGTGATGATTTTCATGTAGATTTTTTTCTATATGTGATTTTCCAACGTAGTGAGCACCACAGATGAAATTCCATTTATCCTTGATTGTTTAAAGATGGTGAGATAAATCTCAGTGACACATATGTCATCTTGTGGGAAAAAAAACACATCTGCCTTTGAATATGGCACAGGGTTCAAGCAGAGGAGCAACAAGAGAAGACACATTGCAAAAGGACGTTTAGGAGACGTGAGGCCTGTTTATTTGAACACCGTTGAACTCTTCTCTTCTTCTGTTATTCAAAGAATAGATGCTGTGGTAAAAGTTCCACCTGTCTCAAGAACTGCAAAAATGAATTCATATTTAATATGGAGTTTATCTTTTTCTGAGGTTGCCTCTAGTTGTACAGAGCACATGCATAATTGACACACAGCTCGCCGAGATGACCAGCCGTATGAGTGAGCATCATCTATTTTTTCTGTGAAGGGGCTGTCAGCAGATATGACAGTCATGCACTGGTACCCTTAATTCCTCATGCATGACAGCGCAAGAGCCCAAATCCTATATGAAATGTCACTGCAGAAAGTGATGAGTATTCAACACCTACAGAACATATTATACTTACATGGTCACATACTAATATATAAAGCCACCAACATGGACTCAAAATGTCAACTGTAGTTAAAATTGGGCTTTACATAGTGTGCATGGTGCTGTTAATTTGGCAGAGCAGGTTTGAGCTTTGCTCCACAGAGGATATGTTGTGTTGGAATGAAACTCAATCAGAGCTGGTTTCCCCGTTAAGGAGAAGGAGCAGGCCTGTGGGAGGATCGGTTAGGTTAGGTATCGATCGCCTTCAGCCAGCGACTTGCTGAGAGCATCCCACACACATTCCTGAGAGAGCAGAGCATTTTCTCCCTCGCTCAGGGTTATCGAGACGTTCGCGACCAACAGAGACACCGCGTGAACTGCACCACCCCGAGGTGGCGGTGGCAGTTGAATGAACTGAAGGGTTTGTCTGGGAGACTGATGGCGTGTGTGTGTGTGATCCTTCATCTGTAGTTATCTGTGTTTGAAAGCAGCAGGTGCACACACACCTGCAGAAGAGCAGACGACTGGGACTACAGATGCAGCTTTTATAACAAACAGAAAATGGTGAAGTCTGCAGCGTGGTAGTCCCCCCCACCCCCCGCCACCTTTTTTTGCATTATTATTGGACACAGTTTAATTCAGTGGCTCCCAACCTTGCAGTCAGAATACCCCCAAGGGGTTGTAAGATAAATCTAAGGGACCAACGTAATTTCCATGGTGACAAATCTTCTTTCTAATCTTTGCTTTCCTCCTTTATCAAATACACAAGTGGTTTCACCTCTCTGGGCCTTTAAAAGATTGAAACATTATAATCAGAAAATCCTGCTGCCCCAAAAGTCACGGACATCACTCTATTAATCCAATAACCTACCTGAATCTTTCCCTGGTGTTGAAGATTAAAACAGATATTCATACGTATAAGCACATTCTCAATTTATTTTCCAGAAAAAGTACACCACCATCTTAATGCACATAGCTAATGTGATATAAAATGACATATTCTGTGAATTATTTACTGATATTACCTCTGAATTCAGCATGTTGGAAAACGGTGTTTAGAAAGTCACAGGGTGATTCAGTAAAAGCCTCCCTTTTGTGGGTGCTTATCAACAAAACACTCAGAAAAAGAAAAAGTGAGAAATGCATTAGACAAATGTGAATTCTGTCTCACCTCATCACAGTGGAGTGGTGGACATCTTAACTGGCACTGTTTTTTCCCGTTCACACAGCGGCATGACAGGCAGCCCTCATCCCACTCTGATCCTGCCTGGCTCGCACACAAACAAAAACACACACACGCGCACACACACACACACACACACACACACACACTATTTATAATCGCTTATTAGAGCATTGAAATGCATGCATGTGATGATGCCTCGACAGCCTGTTAGCCTTCATGCACACTCCCAGCTCTCAGTGCAGGTCTGATTAAGCAACAACCTGTCACAGCCCAGAATCTATTTCTTCAGAGGAGCCACAGGAGGCCTGGCTGCACTCGTGTGCATAATTTAGGTTATAGGGGCCCATTACGATGGCTTTAGCTCCAGCATTCATTAAGGCTGCTGAGTTTTCACACATAGAAAATCATCCACTGGGGAGTGTCTTTGTGGCTCAAACTGAGCCATTTGGCATAACAGCCATGTGGTGGTTGATTAGAAAACCATAGAGGGTCTTTATGTGGACATTAGTCATCAGCAGCTGACACAGAGTGGACAGGCAGGCAGAAAGAGAGAAAATGATATGAAAAGCAAGAGGGTAACAAAGGGGTAAATGAAAGGCGAGGAAAAAAGAGAAAGAGTGAGTGAATGAGGGAGAATGGGTATACAGTGAAGGGGGGGAGGAGGTTGAAAACGTAACTAATAAAGGAAGCAGAAGACAGACAAGCGAGAGGTGAAGCAGAGGTATGAGAGGAGAAAGAAACAAAGGGAATGAAAGAGAAAGGCCTGAAGAAGACAGATCAAAAAAAGAGGTAGGGGCTGACCTCTTGTCAGTGTATGATTGATTCTTATAATCCCATAATATCCCCCCCTATAAATAATTCCTATCAGGCTTGCCCGGTTGCGGTCAGAGTGCCGGCTTTCTACAGCACTTCCTACATAATTGATGAGGCTGAGGGCCGCAGAGGCATTGTGGTGTAATGTGGCCCACGGGGCATGTCACTCATCTTTTAATAGGCCCTTCTTTATGAGTAAATAACACAACGGGAGTGAACAGGAGGGAACGTAAACACCATACCAACAGTAAGCTTCAGACACACGCCACAATGAGGCGGGCTCAGTGGACACGAGCTGCCAAGTTAGCTGGGCAGCAGATGTCTGTTTAGTGGGTGTGAGCCAGTGTGTGTGTGTGTGTGTGTGTGTGTGTGTGATTGAGCGCACCTCCCGCAGGATGCCCTGGTCATGGCAGGGGCAGAGGGCGGGGATGACACACACGCCCTCTGTGTTGCGGTAGAGCCCCTCCCCACACACGCAGCCCTCGGCGGAGCGGCTGCAGTTGGCGGGTGAAGAGTAAATGTCCTGGCAGCTCCTCTCACACAGTGGAACCTCCTCCGTGCTCCTCCTCCACTGCTCCCCGTCAGGACAAGCTGCAGAGTGAGGGTAGGGGGAGGTGAAGGGGTGGAAGGAGAACGGTGTCAAAAAGGAGAGGAAAAAATAGAACAGGAGGTGAACATGAGACAGGATGATAATAGGATGAAGAGGGGAAATTAAGAAGTGGAGAGAATCAAATAAAGAATTGTAGAAAGAAGGTGATGCGAGAAATCAAAAGGATATTCTGTGAATTTTGTTGTATTTTATTCTATTAGCATTCAGCAGGGTTTATTGTTTCAATCTAATGGAATGCATTTTATGTATTATGGCACTCCTTCTCTGTTTTTATTTTTCATTTTGTCTCTTAACATTTTGTTTTTATCCCCTTGTTTTCATGTGGGTGGAACATATTCTTTTGTTAGAGATTATATTAAAAAAAGTCCACTAATATCACATAGCATCCAGGACAAGTCTTGCATGCCGTCAGAGTGTAGGCTAACATCAGGAGTCCCGTCCTGCTGTTTGGCTTTTTGGGAAATTTACACCACGCAACCCAAGCCAATATGATCAAATGGTGCTTTGGCCTGTAAGTTTTTCTTTATGTTACATTAAAAGGAAAACATCCATCCATCCATCCATTTTCTAACCTGCTGTATCCTGCACTCATGGTCACGGGGGTGCTGGAGCCTGTCCCAGCTGTCTTAGGGCGAAGGTGGGGTTACACCCTGGACTGGTCACCAGTCAGTCGCAGGGCCACATACAAGACAAACAACCATTTGCACTCACATTCACACACTACGGACAATTTAGAGTTGCCAATTCACCTAATGCATGTCTTTGGGTGGTGGGAGGAAGCCGGAGTACCCGGAGAGAACCCACGCAGACACAGGGAGAACATGCAAACTCCACACAGAAGGACCTGCCTCAACCGG
>JAVQJZ010100108.1:0-13825 GCA_036025355.1 Leiopotherapon unicolor | reverse complement strand
TAAGACAGCTGGGATAGGCTCCAGCACCCCCGTGACCCTGAGTGCAGGATGAAGCGGGTTAGAAAATGGATGGATGGATGGAAAGAAAAGAAAAGAAAAGGAGTTTGACCCACATTCTCTTTCCTGACATGAAGCTTGAGACTCGGGTCTTTCTGAGGGACGGCAGTGTTTGGACGCTTGGCCTTTGGAGGTCACACACTCCACACTACGCTCCATCACTCCTGCCCCACAGGTCTGCGAGCACTGTTACACAAACAAATACACAGGCAGAGGCATTCAAACACACAGCTACAAAACAATTAACAAATAAGTCCATCCAAATCCACAAATGAGATTTACCAGCAGAACGGTAAAATGCACAAGTCATCAAAATGTTTTGTGAAAATGGCGATTAGCTCGGAGGGTGGGTGGGGGCGATTTTGCACTGTCTAACAATCCTTTTTTGTTTCACCTTGCTCCACGGGCCAACTTTCCAGTAGGCTGTGTGCGGGCAGTCCCTGAGGAGGCACTGCCGGGTGCCGGGAGGGTGGGGAGAGGGGCAGTGGGTGCTGGCAGAGGAGGACTGGACAGTGGCGTACGAGCGCAGAGCCTGAGAGGAGGGCACCACCGAGCAGGAGACGATACGCTGCTGGTAACCCACCCCACAGCTGGCAGAGCACTGAAACACACAGAGACACACACAGTGACACCAGCATGAGTCAGTGTTTGCACAGAGCAGCATTTATTGATGTGTTCTTTAATTTATTAATGCATTTCTACTGAAATATATATTATAGACATCCTGAAATTATTTAGTTAATTAGTGGTAGTTGGACGACAAATATTTAGATCTTTTTATTCATAGTAAATCAGAGAAAATTTGTCAAGCAAAAATGCTAAATATTAATTGCTGTCCTCCATACTGTCATGAAAAAGCTTTGTTATCTATTTCAGAGTTTTATTTTAATGGTTTATTCAGTCTGGAGAGTTTTCAGCTTCTCAAATGTGAGGCTTTGTTCCTTGTCTTTGTTTTATATCATTTTGGATTAAATCATTTGGAATTCCAAGGGAATACTATAGGGAGAATTTGTGATGTTTGGGAACAGAATCATTTTTACTTCATTCATTGTACGTGTTATAGAACAGTCCTCCGCCTTTGTTTTCTTTTATTCCCACCTGTGACCATTCCCCTGTAATCCACATGTAGTGGCAGGGAGTCCCCTTGCATGGCTGGTGTGACGGTGGCTTGGATGACAGCTCACAGTAATCATCCTGGACGGGTGTCATGTCTGGGCCAATGCACGCCAACTTCCTGCCTCTCGTGCCTTCTCCGCAGGTTGCATTACACTACAAGAGAAGGGTAGCATGGAAAGAAATAAATGAGAGTGAAGAAGAGTTGGCAGAGGGGGGGCAGTGTTGTACTTTGAGCAGCGACATCACCGACTCAGACTGCTTCCCTCTTTAGCTCTGCGAGTGGGGACTCCTTATTATGTTAAAAAATAAGTGGAGCATACTGAGTGCTGTGTGACAATGGCAACATTAGCTCTCAGGGAGCACAATTCCAAACATGTGCTCTGGTTGACATAAAAGATTAAAGTTAGGCTGGTTTCCCTCAGGCCCAGCTATGGTTTATAGGAGCATTTAAAAGTAATGATTTGGAGCAGAATCTTAAAATTAATTTATGTAAAAAGCCTGGTGTGTGTGTGTGTTTTATAACAATGTCTGCATTTTTTCGCGAAACAAAAAATTTCAGGGCCAAATTGTGAAAGAAACGAGGCTGTAAGTTCTTGAGGCAACAAAGAGAGGAATCTGAACACCGCAAACATTCCTGCAGCAGGAGGATACAGCACTATGTCCCTACATGGTGCCCCCCTTTTGTGCCTCGCTTTCGAGGACAAAGCATGGGACATTAAAGAGAGATGAGCAAAGAAAAAAGCTCTCTGCTAGCGTGACACAGAACAGGGATATTCAGCAGGACAAAAAGGGATGATGGCCATCTGTACTTTGAGATGTGATTTATATTTACTGACTGATGGTTATCGCCAAAGCCCTCACGACTGACGCAAGAGAGCGAGGGTACCTGCAGGTCGTCCATTTAATGATGCAGAGAAAGAGAGAGCGAACGGAGATCTCAGCCAATAAAACAGCTTAATAAGATGCTTAAACATCTGTTCATCTTTCTCACCCTGGGAGAAAGGAAGGAGGGGGGATTATAGATAGGAAGAGGGAGAGAGAGAGAGAGAATGAATCTGCACTTACTTCTTCCCATTCACCGGCGACCCAAGTGTAATGCGTGCATTCTGCAGTTTGGCATGGTCGGACGATGGCAGGGCGCTGGCGGGCGTCACAAAGATCTTGCCTGACCTGTCCAGTGCCTTTTAGTCTGCAGTAAACATCTCGGTTCTGAACGCCGACTCCACAGGTGACAGAACACTGGTAAGACAGACACAGAGCATCTGACTGAGTTTATGACATAAATATTTATTTGTGTGTTTCTCATACTGTACAATAAACAGCCAAATATATGACACACCTATTTTCATGGCATTCTGACCTCAGTTCTCTAACAGAGATGAAAAAAAAGGTTTAGTTTACTCTGTTTAAGCAGGGTAAAAAATTATATAATGTGTTCTATGGCTCTGAGTTGCATTATGGCAAATGCAGAATCCCGCGTTTTGGAAAGCTTCGATTTTCACTGGTCTTCTTAAAACCCGTGTCTTGTGAGTACAATACTAAACACTGGTGTCCCTTTGAAGTGAAAACATACAATTACAGGATAATTGCACATTCATTTATTTTCCTTTACACTCATGAGTCAGTCCCTTTCAAGTCACCCTTATTTGGGTAACTGACTAAGAGTGTGATGCACAAATGCGAGCATTTGCTGCAAATTTGCTCCAGTGGTTAAACACGGTATGGCAACAAGAAACAATCTGCAGTCAAAAAAGAGAAAATAAACTGCTGACACCTTTAACCACAAAAAATTTCACTTTGTATTTCTGTATTTTGACTTTTTATCCCAGAAAGATCTAATATTCATTGAATTTTTCCAAGGTAAGAAAGTCTATTTTTAGATGCAAGACGTCATCTCAATATTAAGTCTATGGGACAAATTGGAGGGATCAGGGAAAGACGCATGAATCTGCATCTGCACAATGTGGAAGCAAACGGAGAGAGAAAACTTTTCTGGCACATACGCTGGGTTGAATGGGAGACATCTCAATACATCCGGTATCCAGCTGTCTTAATAGCATGATGAGAAAACGAGCCGAAAACAACAAACATGCCTTCTCAACCTTTGAAATGTTTATTTGTGATGCAATAAAACATAATGGCACGGTCATAAAGTGAACTGACATGACAAAATGTAATGAAAATTTGACATAAGTCACTATAAGCTACTGGTCATTAGAGGCCAAGTGTGTTTTATCACCTGTTAACTCAACTTGGCACCTGCAAGAGATAGATTGTGTTATTTCTTCTTTCAAAAGTCCCATAGACTCAGTTACATGTTTCAAAATGTTTGTTTGGTCTAAAGCCAGTTGGTTGCTTCTCTGTGAGACGTATATCTGGGGTCACACAAAGGCCTATCTCAGACATCTCTTTGATGTGCTTTGAGATGCATACCTGCATACTGAGGAAGCACTCTGTAAGGCTCGAGCTGATCAGCCTGATTTCCCTCCGCCTCTCCGACAGACCTCAAAGAACAGGGCTAGGCCTCAGCGATTTCACACAGTCAGAAACTCTGCGCATTATACAGCGAGTATCAAATTCCCCCGAAAACTTCCAGATGTATTTGCATTGTTCGCTTCTCACTGAGATTGTGCGTTATCAGCACAGAGTGTGTGCTCGAATGTGAAGTCCTTGAGTTTGGAAGGAGAACAAAAAGCACCGTAGGAAATCTGACCTTCAAATCAAAAAATGGCTTCTTTTTTTTTAATCTTAAAAAGCATGAAAACAGAACCTGCTGTTAAAGTGATTATAGTCACTGTTAACTGCTACAGCTAAAGAAAACTGAGTCTTTATTTCTGCACAAGACCTGTTTTCCTTTTATCAGAGACAGCACGAAACTACAGGAGACTGTTTTTTTTTTCAAAATAGTGTTGAGAGAGGCACACCAGAATTTAAAGACTCAGATCACCTGAACATTACTGAACATTTTTACTCTCTTATTTCTACTGATATCTAGCCATGCACATTATTTTGTTTTATAGCCAGGATTATAGCCAGACTGATCTGTGGATTATCTTGTGAAACAGGAAGACTGTTTCGAAACAGATGACAGATGATAAACAGATTTTTATTTTTTATGTATTTTGAATGTTCTATGCTTTAAATGCAACATAACGCTTCATTCCCCTCCATTGACGAAGGCAGATATATTAAAGATTATATCTGAAAAACAACCATAACTTAACACTATCAGCATAGTTTGAGAGCTCTGGTCAAAAAAAAGAGAAAATATTATTCTATCTTGTGTCCTTGGCTCAATGGGTAGTCCCCTCCCCCCGCCCAGGGCAGTTGCAGTTGTTGCCCATTACACCCCCAGTCAGAGGTGACTGAGAGGGCCGAGTAGTCGTGGAATAATTCAAACAGTGGATGCTGAGGTTTCAGAGTTGTCACATGCATGGATATTAAGATATAAAACATGCCTTTATGCTCTAGTTGAGGATTTCATGGTTGCTGGTGGTATGTGGAGGATGATGATTGCTTCCAGACATGAGAGAGAGAGAGAGAGAGAGAGAGAGAGAGAGAGAGAGAGAGAGAGAGAGAGAGAGGAGTGGGGAGTGGCAGGAGTCTTGTGGAGGGAGGCAGACAGGAGTCTCCATGGACCTTTATGGCATATGTTAGATTTTCAAACAGGAATATTATGATTGTATGTATATATGTTTATAAAATAGATTAATAATTTTATCCTAACAATGGATCACATGAGTTCAAATCACATAGTTACTAACCATCTCTGTTTTTCCCTTCAGCTCTATAGATGTTTATAGCATATTTTTAATAATTGTTTAGGTCTTTCGGCTCACTTTCCACCTGTATAGTACGTTATATATATATATTGCAGATATATTTCTCAGCAGTCTGTAAACATCACATCAGAACTAAATTGAGAGCATTTTAGATTAACAATCAGAGGATGAACATAAACATGAGGTGCTGGATATGCAAATAGTCACCTGTTTTCTAACATGTACGCAGTATGAATTTGAGTATAAAGTATAAAGTTGAGAGACAAAACTTGCAAGCTCTCTGTATTTACTGAGTGTCTTTGAACACAGAGTGTGCTTGCTCCTTAGGGTAATATGTCAAAGTGACACAAAGAGCGTGACAGTCTGGTCTACGACTTGTGATAAATCTGGTTCTGAATATGTTCTTCCCTGCGGGAGCTCCATGTGACACTGAGCCAAAACTATGTTGCGGCTGCATGCATCCCATGTTAGGAGCAGATATCACTACTGTGTGGTCGGCTCCAAAGATGACTGCGACCTCACTCCCCTGGTGACTCCATATGCATGGCCTTTGCCCTGCCAGTGTCTGGTTGCACAAGTGTACAATGGTACAAAAACTCGCCGAGCGTCAGGATGTATGTCATTCCCAACATCATGCTTTCATCTGTATGGGAGGCCAAGCTCGGCTGCATTAGCTGCAACTCTGGATCTCCACGTTTGCTGTGTTTCATTAAGATAGCGTGTTATGTATTCCAACAACAAATACATTCTTAATAAGATTTAGCGTGTGGAATGTGATTGTGTGTGTGTGCAACGCTCTTGAAACATGCTGGTCAGTGTGTGGTCTGACGAAAAGGAGAACTCACTCAGCGTAAAGCTGTACTGTAGATTATACTACACAACCACGTATCTCAACAGTTTGTCTGACTATTTGAAACCCGACATCTAAATGTCAAGTGCACTACATAAACAGTTTTACAAATCCAGCCTGTGGTGTTTAGTTCACACTTAAGGAAATGACACATTACGCTTGAACCAGAATAAACTTAGTGATGATTGGACAGGTGCTCTGTGTGTACACGTCCTACATCTGCAACCTCTGGGAAGCCCTCGGCTGTGTTTGTGCTTGTGTCTCAGCTGCTAGCAGCAGTTACTGTTGGTATGGTCCCTGAGAGGCCCAGACTATTTTGTGAGCCAGAGGAGATGGTGAGAAAAGCAAACATACCTCCCTCCACCTGTTGGCCTTCCAACTGGGGCATCCCTGCGCCCGGCAGGCCTTCTGTGTCCGCGGCCGGGGCAGATGACTGCAGTGCTCCTCCTCTATTTTGGTTTGGTTCTGGTAAACACAGGCTATCTCCCGCTGCTTTGTCCCCCGACCACAACTCACTGAACACTGGAGAGGGAAGTGGAGAGAGGAGGGATGGGTGTTGGGTGGAGGGAAAAGAAAGAAAAGCAGGGCATATTAGCAAAGTCCTGTTAAAGATCACTGCTCTCAGTCTCTACTCATGGTCAAGGTTATAAAAGTATAAACACAGCAAGTGATGGTAATGATTTGTCATCTAACCTCCTCTCTTTTTTTCAGTGTAATCTCTTGGCTTTAGGAGAATTTCTAAATTATACTGAGTGAAACAAAATCTGACAACACTTCTTCAAGTAGATCCAATGAAAATGGATGTTAGTGAGTTTTGAGGGATACTCAGAATAACCAGAATGAAAAACAAGAACACTGCTGTTGAATGTTTAAATGTTTATATCGACGCTGTGAGAACCACATATAAAACAGTTTTTGTCACCAAAGGCAAAGTAAATAAACAGAACCATGGACGTAAACATTGGTGTACAACAAACCTTCTCTCTGTCCCACATATACAAGATTTAGACCTCAACACAAGAGACCTCTGTGAACCCAACAGCTTCCTTGTTGCATTTCATGGCCAAGTGAACACACTGAAAACAAATTTAACCAAGCAACTTAAATGGATTTCACCAAAACCTTTCTGTCAAACGCTCACACACTGCTGGAATGCAGCCAGCTATTTAACCTGTAAACAGAGGAATTACTTATAGAGCCGCTGTGAACTGCCAGGGCCGAGGCAAGAGGAAGAAAAGATGCAGAGCAAAACACGGATGCATGTGCATGGCGAGACAATCATCTGGTATGAATAAGGAGTGCAGAAAGACTTCAGGAAAGCTCGAAAGACTTCGAAGAAGAAGGGAAAAAAAAACATGATGAATAAAAACCAGACACCCTGATGAAAACTCTGAAAAAGTCTTTGCCTGAGATTTCAGATAAAAATATTCTAGACTTCGGTCCTCATGAGGCCAGACAGCAATTAGGGTGCCCGCTATTTCTGCTTGACGAGTGAGCGCCCCCATACAAAGCCAGTCTAAAAATGGAATGCCTGAATCGAATACACAAGACGAGGAGAGTTACATTTTGTCTTAGCATATTTTCCAGTCCAGATAATAAACATAATATTGCATTGTCGTCTAATTATGATCTCAGAATGTTGCATAACACCAAACAGCTGATTTTTCTCCCTACCTATTCATAGTGCTGGTCATATTACAGATGATGCACCATGGAGAGAAAGAACCTGAATTCACAAGTGCCCCTGAGGATTTTTATTTTTCTTTCTCCATTTTCTGGGAGTTAAAATCCATTTTCTTTACAAAGTTTGAGTATCCATTTGAACCCTTCAAACAAAGCCACCTCCATCCTTTTCTTCTGAAGTGTGGTGCAGGCTGTGGTTGACACTGCACACACATGCATCATACGCATTGTAATTATCGAGGCATTTTAAACACAGGGCTGGCTCAGCTGACGGAGAACATCAAAGCCCAGGCCAGAGCTGAGTGACTAGTCCTGGGCATTGCAGATTCACATACCCGCTGCACACTCACTCACTCAAAAATGATAACAGAACTCCCTCTACCTCAGACAAGAGCAGAGACAGGCCAACATGTTGGAGGTTGGGGAGGAGGGGGGTGGATGAGGCGGACGGCTAGCTCCTCCTTACTGCTGTAAAAGCATGGGGAAAAAAAGAGAAAGAAAAAAAAGGGAGGAAGAAAGGAAATCGCAGCCATACGGGCTACGTTCCCCCAGCTGAACTGTATTTGCATTTTAACGGTGGGAGAGGAGACGCCGCACGGCGATGCGCTCCTCCCTCAACCCTGCCAGCCTCATCTGTCAGCCATTAGTTAATCAGGGCTGGTAACACACACGCACAGAAAGCTGGCACAGCTCGTGGGACCAGAGGACAGCTTCACCTCTGAGAGCAAGGAGAGGGCAAGGACTCTGGGACCTCTGCTGCACTACCACAGCTGGGCCGCTTCACTCACCAGCAACCACTCAGGTAAGACTACTCCACTTATCACTCGCTTTAAGCCACTGCAAAAAATGACAAATGCCTCCTAGTTGCTTTTATTCTCAGAAATACTATAGCCTGGTTTTGTTGAATGTCATATTTAAAAAGGATGTTTGCATGTTCTTTGAACACTGATGCCTAACTATTAAAAAAATACTGTACAATTATGACATTTTGTACTAATAAAACAGAGCATGTACTTCATCTGAACTTTTATGTATGTCATATTTAGTTCACATTGGTTATGTTACTGCACCAGTCTTACTCAAATGTGTGGCTGAGGGTGTTTTGAATACATCACTTTAACATTAGGGAGCAGAACAGCTCCTTGAGAAAAAGCACATAAATCAATGGGTCTCCTGGGAAACGAAACACTCTAGAGGCAGCTTTGCCCTCCCACGTTGTCCCAGCAATTAATTTCACATGATTAGGTGACTTAAATCTACTATAATCCGGTGGGGTTCATCTAGGCATAATGTGGATTACAATAAAATGGAATGACTCAACCGCTTTAGATTTGGCACAAAGTTGAAAATCAGCCAAGTAAAACAGCTTTTGTGAGACTTTTTTTCCCAGGGAGAACAGAACTTCTGTCGAGAGAGACATAATTGATATTTAAAGCCATACACGAGGAACAGACAGCTCTTAATTGTTCTTTTTAGTATCTACAAAGCTGCTTTCTTGATTTGATAGTGTTTCACAGTTCTGGAATAAATTACATAAATAAGTGCAAAACCAGACCCAGTTAATTTGTGACTTTTCTGCGTGCTATAAAACCATAAAACCACCTGGAGAGTTTTGAACGTGATGTCTTATTTTCATTATATTAACTAAATGTGATTTCATGCAAACAGATTCCTTACAGATGCATATCAAGACGATAATCAGAGTGATATGAGATACTTTTGTAATGTCTGATGCATTTATGTCTTTGTCTACAGTAGGACTGGCAAGCTAACCCCGCCCACTGCTTTACTGTGAACAGGTAAGTCGAAAAGACACATGGAAACTATCAGACACTGAAGAGAAAAAGGCTTTGATATCTGTCACTCATCCAATATGGGAATCAAATCAAAGCAGCTAAAGGCGTACAGTACCTCACAGAGAGAAGGCCACTTTGGTTCAGATCAAGCTTGCTTTGTGTGTGAACGTGCAGTTTATTTGATCACCAATCACTACTGCCTCAAGCTGTGCATGAAAACATTTATTACTGCGAGAGCTATAATTAAACTATTAAAGTGTTTTTGTTTGGTGATAAAAGCAAAATTGAGCGTTGTGAAAACAACAGTTTATGTTGGGGAGTAGGAGAGACCCTCATCATAATGTGAGTTTTGCCAAATGTTAGATTTTGCCAGATCAGTGATAAATATATCTGTGTTTAACATTATTGTCTGACATGCTGGTTTATTGTGAAATATCATGATGAAGTTCTATAAATTCTACAAAAACTATGAAATTCAATCTGCTTGAACTACAGCCAAGTTGTTACCATAAACATGTAAAAGATATTGTTGATTATTAAGTATGAGATATATGCTGCTTAAATTTAGAGCACAAATGAGAAGATTCTGATATGTCTCCAATATTTAGTGGTTCCAAGTGAGACGAGGTCTGAAAATGTGAGCGCCAAGGTTGAATTCCAATCACATTGCAGCACATTTGCAATGCAAGAGGATGGTAATACCAAGCATATGGTAACAGTAGTTACATAGACTCTTCAAAGGAGCTCAGTGCTGACCCGGAGCAAGAACAAACTTGCAAGAGTAGACTGTGAAGGGAGTGTAAAATTATACCCTGGGCTACATGTTGTCAAGGCTGTGAGATACACAATGTTCAAACAGGGGTAAATGGGTCTATTGGATCAAATGTGGATCAAATCTTTATTTATGTGTACACCAAATCAACCAAGGAACAAGTTGTAACGGTTGGGAACTGAACGCACTTTAAGATAAGAGTGATATGTTTTTTTTTGTCATATCTTTCTCAGTATCATTGTGTTCTCTGCTCACATAGACTAAACTGCAAAGCAGAGAAAGACGGAGGCAAGAGGGAAGGGAAGGAAGACTGGGGGTCACCGAACCTTCGGGCTGCTTTTCTGTTCATGGTCTTGCTTTGCAGGGAGATTTCAAAGACAGAAGTCAAAACAACACATGTTGTCAACATGGGAACAGCTGGTAAGAGCGGCGTCATGGGGCAGAGGAATGTCAAGAGTCATAGATCTTTTATCCATCAGGCTAAAATAACCACACTGACTTGTATGAAACCACACACAGGAGCGGTGTGAAATACTAACAATTATATCCCCAACTCACCTGCTTGCCACTAACCATTATTAACTTTATATATTACCAATCGTACAAAATGCTTTTAACCTCATATGCTGAATTCACACAATGTATGTGCCAATACTTCCACATGCAACATAGATATATTTTGCACACACTTAAGTTTAGTATAATTAATTTTATGAGTTTCAGATGTGACAAGTTGTTTTTGCTGTATTATTCTTCCTTGCAAAGAGCTGATTGTAAGATGTGGAAATAATTTCCTGTCTCTGTCAATGCAGTTCCTGACAGACAGTCAGCTGCAGAAGCTCCAGCGTACCTCTGATTGGCTAAAACTAAACAGCATATTCTGCACTCTGTGCCAAAGTATGACTTTGCCATATTTTAAAGAGTTAAATAAACAACCGGTTGAGTAGGCATATACAGTTTCTTCAACACAGTTTCCTTTTTAAGTCAACACCACTCAGAAAAGATATACCAAGCAACCATAACTCAAAATGAAATGACAAAACAGCAGAGTTTTTCCGTCTGTCCAAACATTCCACTGAGAGCTTTTTCCATTACTATGTTCTACTGAAACATCCAGCAGTGCAGGAATCGGTGCTCTGCTGCAGATGGGAGAAATGAGGAATAGCTATGGAAAGGTTAGAAAAAAAGCTCATTGTTGATGACAGAACTTGAAAAATACAAACAGCAGGGCAGCTTTAAAGTTATAAAGCATTGACCTTTGACACAGGACATTCAGGTCTAACTCCCTCTTCCTGCTAAATGTTACCCAGCTGTTTTTCTCATCTGTCATAGCAACGAGCATGCTATGGCCTGCACACAGGGAGGTATGGAAAAAAAGTGGAAGATCCTGACATCCTAACATTTACATTTGCAAGAGAAAGAAAGTATACACATATATAAATGCACAATGCAGCCCCTTCTGGGCAGCTTTTGTCATTTTTACAATATGAAGAATGAAAAGTAGTTGGACCTTCTAACAGCTCCCACATTAGGCACTGCAACGTTGATATGAAGCACACACAAACACATTAAAAAAAGAGCTGCAATGACAGTGACAGAAAATGAAACTATTTTGACAATAAATAAATTAAGTCAAATTTCCAGGCTAAAATTTCAAGCATTTTATGGTATATGTTTCTTAAATGTGGGGTTTTGCTGCTTTTCCATGTGTTACATAATAGCAAATATGGTATCTTTGGGTTTTGAACTGTTAATTGGACAAAATCAAATTGTTAACAAGACATTTTTCTCATGTTTTGCAGAAACCACAGAATTGTTAGTTGCGGCCCTAGAAACGAAGAGTGCACAGGTACTCAATGGAGTATTTTTCCTCTGAATGTTGATGTCTTTTTATCAGCCAGTGGAGAAGCGACTAGCACTGACATCCTGTAATGGATCACATCTGAAAATCAATGGCCTCGCTAATGTAGAGCGATGAACCATGAGAAACAGACCTGGCAGCTAACTAAGTCTCGGCACTGTGCACACACTCACAGTACAGCTAAAGCATCACATAGTCTTGTATGACGGAGTTGAAATAAACAACTTAAAATGGGCTACAACACCTAATCCATCACTGTCTCTCCCTTAAGAGGGGAAAAAGCTCCTTGACAGAGATGTCAAGTCCCACCAAGTCCATTTCACTCCATCAACTTGATAGTAACGACAGGCCCAAACAGGACCAGGCCCCATCAAGTCTGATGTGATCGCCTCATGTGAGAAGGACATACGTTTCAGCAGAGCCTAAGAAAAGACTCGAAACCACTTTATAATACTTGACTGACAAGCTGAGGAAAAGCAGGCGCCCTCTACCTGTGTCAAAGTGAGGCCATGTTCCCTATCCTTCGATGAGCCTGGGTTAGACCAACCTAAATGCTTCCAGACTTTCACGCCCTGTCTCCTCTCATTTCATCTCACTGCATCTGCTCCCAACTCAGTTCACCCACAAAATAGCATCTACCCTTACTAGATGGGGATCTTCACTTAATTTCTCCCAATGCCCTGCATAAACTCATTGCGGTTTGGTCTGACCCTTCGCTCCTTCAGGTCAGGTTTTGCTTCCACAACAACAGCATTAATACCATCTACTAACCTTTCTAAGCTATGATAAATAGTGAGGATGTGAGGATAACAGTGTGCAATATGTTAAACTTTTCTTCATGTTATCCAACTGCTCGACCCAAAACAGACTTCCATTCCTGACCTGAGAGCCTGCTGTGATCCAAATATTTTGAATCTTCAGATAACATCTCACTGCATCTGGTTTTCTGCCCCCCAAGTCTTAATGGTTTGCCAAAATCTGCAGGCCACAGTGCTTGACTTTTAACCAGCAAATCATCAACTCAACTATTTTGCTTTCTCTCAAAGGCCGAACTGAAACATTATCTCCCAACTCAGATTTAAATTAAAGCCATAACAAGAACCGTGCTTATGAAGGGGGAGACCTTCCAGCCAGCCATCGCTTCGACTGCTCACACTCGACTGGCATATGGGCAAGATCAGGAAACACAAGCTCCAATGATGTCACGACCAAGTGACCCCAGGGTGACAGGTTTGGAGAGTGTTCTTGCCTACTGCCCTCAGGCCAAAGTCAAGTATGTCAATGCCATGCATGTGGATTTCATTTGAAGCAGCATGATTAGGACTCAGACGCTCAGCTACGGTCCCCCTTCCATGGGAAACCCGCTCTCGACAGGAAACGGTATGTTTTTGTTAGCAACAAACAGGCATAAATTACTAAAATGGTGCGTTGGTTGCCAATTTATCACACAGAGCCATATTGTTGCTGCTTGCACACGTTTGACATCGACATTGCATTTAAGGTAATTACTATTCGTTAATGATATTTACATTCCTGATAGTTTGTGTTGAATGTGTGTCTGCCATTCTAAATTTGTGCAATAAATGTGATAATTGTTTTGTGTCTTTTCTCTCTTTCACATGTGACCAATGTGTTTCTGATGGGAAAATGAATATAGCTTTTAAATTATGGAGCTGTCACAGAGAGATTAGAAATGATTCTGGGTTCAGGGAGAATATAGAGGCAGATGACTTTGCACAAACAAACTAAAGGAAATAATTAATTACATTTGGAAAATAGCTTTTGGACATTATTTTTCTGCAAGTGAAAGGGAACATAAAAGACATTTTCTCATCAAATGTGCGTGAGTATTATTAATAAATCATCATTAATAAAGCCAAAGTCTTTAGGTATATCAAATATGAGTAA